>JAQZBX010028848.1:0-27611 GCA_029593785.1 Cabassous unicinctus
GGGATAAATAAAATAAAATAAATAAATCTTAAAAAAAATAAAAAATAAAAAAATAAAAGCACCAGCCACGAGTGGGGCACATAATGGGGTACGTGAGCCCCGTCTTTGTCTACTACCTTATCTAACATGGTAAACGCACCTTCTCATTTCTTTTTGGGAAAAAAATCAATAAGTCGTTATTGATGCCTTTAATAGCAAGCACATGGGAATGTTACATATTGTTATTAACTGCTTTCCCATTAGATGAGGGTCAGGCAAAACACTGGCAACAGCCTTGTGGTCCCAAATGGCAGATCTGGGCCTCGAACCCAAGACCATTTGACTTCCCAGGTTTCATCCTCTTTCCCCTGCCACCATTTCAGGGGTCTCAAGGCAGTCTGGGAGGGTGCTCAGGGAGGAAGGGGATTGAAAGGGAAGAGGAGTCTGAAAGCAGAGAGGAGAGACTTTTATCAGACATCCTCTCCTGTACCATCCATTTGAGGAAAATGGGGGCACATGCTTCCTGGGCTTCCAGAGTCTCTTTGGAGTGTAGCTGATCATTTTTGGAGGGGTGGCTATGTCTGCTTTGTGATTTAACAGGTGCCGCAGAGGCAGATTCTTCGGTTGATGTGCCTGGCGTGCACTTGCACTATGCAAATGGGACCAGCTCCAGCCTCCCTATTAATTATGAAGGCTTAGAAATGTTCCTGACTATACTCAGAGTTCCCGCTCGTGAAACTCCACAGGTCAGAGGCCACACATGTTTTGATTTTCTTATTTGAGGTATTATGTGTTCAAGGTAGATTTATGCTACAACCTTTGTTTATTGACTTGTACTTTTCCCCGTGAACCTAATGGAACATGACAGACGATAGTTACAAGGCACGTGTTTCCGATTAAATCATGTGAGACATTAAAGCCCGATAAATGAAAGCCCCTTTGAAAGGCCAGGTTCAGAGAAAAGGAGGCAGTCCCTGGCGGGGCCTTGAAGGTGGAGTCGCCTGCTCACTTGGCGGCAGAAAATGCTGAAGGTGGCAGGCCCGTCCCTTTGCTTGGATGGTTCCCGTTTGTTACTGCTCCTGGCCAGGGGACTGGACTGCATAGAGGTTGAAAAAAAATGGACACAAACACCCACCTTAACTCTTGAATGCCCGAGGAAGGGAGAAGGAAAAGGAACTCTCCTTTCCTGAGCACCCACTGTGTGCCAGCCCGTTATCTAAGTGTTTTTGTACAGAGTCCAGCTGAGGTTGTCACTGTCTTAGGGGAATCAGAGTGACGTGGGCTGAAGCAGGCTGACCGCCGTCCTCAGGATGAGTTTCAGGTCCCGGCTCTGCCATTCAGTGTCTGTGCGACTCTGGGCAGGTGCCTTCAACTCACTAAGCGTTGGTCTCTTCATCTGTAAAATGGGGACAGTGATAATGTCTGTCCCTTGGGTGTGTTCCATAATACATCAGCCAAGGCTATCATTATTAAAGATAGACTGAGGCACAGAGTGGCAGAGTAACTTGAAGGTAGGGGGTTGAGCCACCACCCAGGGCTTCAGGTGCCAGGGTCTTTGCTTCCCCAGGCTACTCAGGTGGCTTGGGAGGGGTTGGGTTAAGCAGCAGGTGGCTGGCCAGGGTCGACCTGGCTGAATCCTGCACCAGGAAGTGGGGTATTCCCTTGGCCTTCCCGAGATTTCCCGGGAGCATTAATGGGAAAGCTCAGTAGGCAGGATTAGCCTAATGGGGAGTCTTTCCATGGAGGTCAGTTAAAGGATTTGGGTAACTATAAAAAGTGGAAACAGCTTGGGATGGGAGGCTTTCCCCATTCTCCTCTTCCTCCTTCCTTTTCTCTCTTCCTCCTCTACCTTCTGTTGCCTCAGAAGGGGCCAGAAGCAGTGGGGGAGGGTGATGCTTGAATCACGGGGACTGAGCACAGCCAGAGGACCCATTTTTTTTAGTTTCTGGACCTATGATGGCAGGTGACCTGAGAACTGAGTGCAAGATTCGTGTTTTTGTTTTTTTTTTTCCATATTTAAAATGACTTTTTAGGACTTCTCGCCAGCAGAGTTGCTTCACAGGAGCAGAGCCTCCATTATAGATGTGAAGGTTCTGGACCTGGGCCTGCAATTGGGAGGAGCTCAGCAGATGGCTGAGTTAGAACCTGCCACATCTTCCCAGGAGGTGGCACTCGGCCTTGGGAAAGCCCTGAGAAGGAAAAGGCCTCCTTCATCCATTTGCTCAGCCCCTGGTAGGCACCCTGCCGGATGCAGGGTGTGAATTTGGCCCCCTCCTCCTGGCCCCTCTTCCCCTGTCTCCAGGTTTCCCTTTACTCATATGGAAAATGGGAAAATTGGGGGCAAGAATCCCCTTTCTACCTCCCTCACAGGGCTGCTGGGAGAGGACCCAGGAAGTATTACATGTGAAAGCGCTTGGCAAACTGCAGCCCATCTAAATGACAGTAATGATGACAAGGAGGTCGAGCATGTGCTCATGGGAGATTGTAAAGCACACTTACCTCCTTTAACCTCAGCACACTCCTCTGGGGTGGGTGGGCAGGGGAATGGGGGCTTGGAGGGGATGTGACCTCCTCAAGATTTGGGAGCCACTAGGCCCCACAGAGCCAGGAGCTAAACTGCTCTGTCCCTACCCTTGGAGAGACTCTGGGTTCCTGGGGTTGAAATGAGTGAGAGGCACTCAAAAAGCAGGAAGCTCCTCAAGCGCCCTCTGTCCTACAATGAACCCTCTTCCTCCCCCTCCCTCCTCCTCCTCTCCTGCTCCTTTCCCTGCCTCCAAGGCACCACAGTTCATCTATTGGCCCAGGCTTAGGGTGGCATGCCTGTGTGGTCCACTGAATTGAAAGCTCCATGGGAGCAGGGACTGGCTTGTAATTGAACAAAGCAGGGAATGACCCTGTCCCGAACTCTGTGTAACCTTAGGCAAGTTACTTTCCCTCTCTGTGCCCTGATTTCTCCATAGGTAAGACAGGATTGGTGATAACTGCTTTATTTCTGTCACAGATTTGAAACAAGGGGTTAAAAGTAGTACCGACAATGAGCAGGCGGGAACCAGCTAAAAGCGCAGTTACGTAAGGTGCTGCGTGAGCACGGTGGTCCTGAGAGAACGCCGCGTGTTCTGCACGGTCGGCTGTGAGCAAACATTTCTTCCAAGTGGGGAGAGAAGAATTTTTAAAGGCCGCGTCTTAAATGCACAAGAGGGACTGAGGGAGAGGGGTCATGTTTCTTTAGTAGGTAATACTGATTCTCAAACAAGCTAAACAAATCTCCCTTATTGAAGAATGTTGCTCTGGGCTAGGCTTGATTAAAATCGGAAAATCTAAGAGGCTTAAATGTGTGCGGTTTGGTTTGTGGAGGAGTCCAGAGTGCTTTGCCCTGTCCTGGTTACAGAATCGTGAGGCCATAGAAAGTCTGTGGCCGTGGTTGGCCTGCCCAGCACCCCGTTTTACCGCAGGGCAGCTGGGAAGCCTTCCTGACCTGGGCAGGCAGATTTCAGAGACCCTTCTTCTGGACTCTGATTGCCTTGGTTGTTGGGAGGTTTATGTTTGGGGCTACCTGAAAACCAGCTCATTTGTCCTACTGTCCTCAGGGACCTCAAGCCCCACCCGGATTTCCTCAGGGAAGGGAGGACTCAGGCTTGTGAGCAGCTCTAGGTCTGGGTCAGGCGCCCTGTGTTCGTGTCTCCTTTGTACCTCTCTGTTTCTGTGTCCTCATCTGTAAAGTGGGGATAATAGTACCTACTTCGTAGGCTGTGGTGATGATTAAGGGAGTTAAGAGAAAGAAAGGGCTTAGACCAGTGCCAGGCACAGAGGCCAGGAAGGCATGGGATTACGTTTTACGTGGAATGCAGCAGAGGCCCAGAGGTGAGTCACTTGCCCCAGCTGGTGAGTGGCAGAGAAGGGATTCGAGTCTGGGTCTGTCTTACTTTGAAGCCAGAGAAGGGCTGTTGAACGGATGCCATGATGGTGAGCTGAGGTGCCTTTCAGGCCTCAGGAATACCTCAAAAGAGGACAAGTCACAGTGGTCTCCTGAGGCCACTCTTCCCCTCTTCCCTGTGGGCAGGCCAAGCTTCTGAGGACAGGATCCCGAGGCCTGAAGGAGGATTTTCAGCAGATTGGTCATTCTGGCTCTCTGCTTAGAGTTTTATGGCCACACAGAGAACATGGCTAGGATCGTCTGTGGCCAAGGTCTCAAGGCAGCCTGTGCCTTGCTGACACAATTCATTCCTCGTTAATTAGGCTAGGTTGAGTTTTGGGGCAGCCAGCCAAGTAGCAGGAATCCCAGCTCTGGAAAGCAGCCTCCACCCCCATCCCCGTTTGCCACCTGGGCTTCTTGGCAGGGGTGCCCTGGGCCCGTGTCTATGAGTGTGACTCAGGGAGGTGAGAAGAAAGCTCTGACTATGGACAGGAGGCTCAGGGTCAGCTCTCTCTCTGTCTTTATGTCTCTCTCTCTCTCTTTCTCTTTCTCTCTCTCCTATTCCTATTCCAACTAGGAGCCCTGCCACTCCCTCCCCTACAGGCCCCAGATCTGTGCTCCTCACCCCTTGGGAAGGGACAGATGCAAGGGGAAGGTTTCATGTCCTCCTGGAGAGGCAGCCTGGGGAGGGGGAGGAGGAGCACTGAACCTGGAGCCAGGAGCTGGAGCCCAGTCCTGGCCCCATTGGGACCCTGTAAGCCTGGAAGGGAGTAGAAATAGATTCGAGGAAGAAGTCACCTGCATGAGCTAATGCACAAGGGAGAAAGAAGGGAAGCCTGCCTGCATGCCTGTCTTCCATAAACGTTTATTAAATGCCTGTTGTGTGCCAGGCATTGTGTTTGGGACTGGGGCACTGGGCTGATGTGGCGGAAGTGCGGCTTTCTGGTAGCTGTAATCAATAATGGTGGTGTGGTCCTCGATTTTCAATCAAAGTGGGTTCTCAGCATCATCTCGTTTGTCTCAGGAGGCAGAAGATCCTGGCAAAAGAGTCAGGGCTCTGGAGCCAGACTCCTGGGTTTCATTTCCCAGCTCTATAACAGCAGGCAGTCACGTCTCTCTGTGCCTCTGTAAAATGGGGGTGACAGGTCTTAGAACAGTACCTGGCACATAGTGGCACTGTCAGTAAGTCCTCCTTTGACAGGACAGGAGGGTG
Source organism: Cabassous unicinctus (assembly GCA_029593785.1). Classification (NCBI taxonomy): domain Eukaryota; kingdom Metazoa; phylum Chordata; class Mammalia; order Cingulata; family Chlamyphoridae; genus Cabassous; species Cabassous unicinctus. The sequence goes on from JAQZBX010028848.1 coordinate 5,106, forward strand.
TTGGACAGAGGATGGAGATGAGGTGGGCAGATGCTGGGAGACGTCTCGAAATCCTTCTCTAAGGGAGGCCCCTGCCCTGAATTTGGAGTTCAAACCCTTGCTTAAGCCACGATTAACACGTAACACAAACCAGGATGGCAATAATAAGGCAGACAATAGCAAGTGTTGGTGGGAAGATAGAAAAATTGGAATCCACATACATTCCTGGTGAGAGTGTAAAATGGTGCAGCCATTTGTTTGGCAGTTCAACGGGTTAAACATAGAGTCACCATATGACCCAACAATTCCATCCTAGGGGTACACCCAAGAGAATTGAATACATGTCTACACAAAGACGTGTACACGACTGTTCATAGCAGCTTTATTCACAACAGCCTAAGTGGAAACAACAAAGTGGCACCAAAGGATGAATGGCTAAACAAAATGTGCTATAGCCTTACAATGGAATATTACTCAGCCATAAAAAGGAATGGAGTCCTGATTCATGCTACGACATGGTTGAACCTTGAAAAATGCTGAGTGAAAGAAGCCAGACATAAAAGGCCACATATCGTATGATTCCATTTACATGAAATGTCCAGAATAGGCAGATCTAGAGATAGAAAGTTGATTAGCGGTTGCCAGGGACTGGGAAGAGGAGAATGAGGAGTGACTGCTGATGGGTATGAGGCTTCTTTTTGGGTTGATGAAATGTCCTGGAATTAGGTAGTGGTGATGATTACACAACTTTGTGACTACACTAAAAACCACTGGCTAGTACACTTTAAAAGGGTGAGTTCTACAATATGTAAATTAAATGTCAATTAAAAAAAACAAATAAGAACAACCCAAACAAACAAAACAACAAACAACAAACCCCTGCCTGATCTGATGACTCTGCCTCCTCTGGGTACACAGACCCCACGCTGTGCTCCAGGGGGTAACTCCTGGTGCCGGCCAAGCCTTTGCTCATGTTCTCTTCTTCCTTCTGAGTACCCTGTCCACGGCTAAGAGGTATGCACTTTTTCCTTCAATGATATCACGGAAAGAAACCTGGAACTTTGGACCACAAAGCCCTGTATCCTCGCATTCCTTCCCTTCCTCTGGGTCTCAGTTTCCTCACCTGAACATGAGGCTGGTGGAATCTGTGGTGTAGGATTGTTCTGAGGGGGAAATGAAGGCAGGCAGTAACCCTGGATGTGTATTGAGAACAGGAGACCTGGCACTCCATCGTGCATTCGTTTGTCCAGGCCGAGTCCTTGGGAGCTGTCGGTGTTCTGGGCTGCTGGGGTAGTGCAGGAGAGTGGTGGGGCCGAGGGCTCCACCTCACAGCAGGAGTCCAGCTCAGCGCCCTGGCTTTGGGCCTGGGAGACTGGATTTGAATCCCGGCTCTTTTCCTTCTAGCTGAGCAACCTTTTGCAGATCGTTCAACCTTTCTGTGCTTCAGTGTCCTCTTTAGTAGACACGGGCTGTCCCAGGCATTAGCAGCAACAGCGGATGTAGAATGCACATCATGGGCTTGGCATGTGTTCAGCACACCTGGCTCTTAATATGAGGAGACTCCTTGTGACAGGGATCATTATTTGTCGTGGGACTTTGGGTAAATCGCTTCACTCCCTGAGTCCGTTTCCGCCTCTGCAAAATGGGTCATGATGCTGCCCATGCAGGGCTGTGGTGACTGTTGGATGAGATAATCTGGGACAAGGGCCTTGTAAACCATCAAATGGTGTGCCTGTGGAAGGGGCTGGTTTTTTGGGAATGGAAGTGATGAGAAAAATTTGGCAGAGAGAAATGTGGGGCTGTGTGTGAGCAGCACCCGTGATGGCGGCACATCTGAGGGCCCAGTTGGCAGGAATGCTCCAGATATGGTCCTTTCAAGAGAAACAAGAGGTTCTTCTCTGTTTTGGCAGTGGCTTTCTGTCCACCTGTATCCAGGTGGCAGCAGGTGCACTGAGGTCCCTGGGCTGGGCCCCTAGGACTGGTGTTCTGAGCTTACAGTGTCTCATCACTGACTGGGGAACCAGGCAGAGGGGAAGTGGGCCTGTGCCCACAGGTGGGATTCCATGCTTGGTGTACAGGAGGGGCGAAGACAACAAGCAGCTCATGATTCACCACCTGGGAGAGGGTAGGCAGGCTTGCCTGTCGGCTTAGACTCTAAGTGATGGAGAACCTTGGGTAACTGAGGAATCCCAGGCTGTGTCTGTTTTGGGGAGAGGAGGTGACATGGACGCAGGAGCCCAAGTCGGCTTCCGTTCCTGCTCCGTGACATCAAGTATTCAGAAGTCCTCCGGATGGAAAATCACTGGCTGGAACTCCTTCTGCGTCATCCTCTGGGGCATCTTTCCAAGGGGATATTGCCCGTTGCTTTTGTCTTCAGAGCTGTGGGCTTAGGTCGTCCCTCGGCTCAGACATAATCCTGGTGGGGAAGGATGTGTTCCTAGGAGAGTTTATGGGATTTTCTGGTTGGTTCCTTAATCATGTCCTGTTTGTTTGCTGTCTGGTCTGGGGCAGCGGAGCGGATGGGGTGGGGAGTCCTTAGAATGTCGGCCTGGGCATCACAGAGGCGTGTCTGGGGCAAAGGAGGGCAGACCTCAGAAAGTGGATGTGGACACGAGGAGGTTTCACACGTATGAGGTCTGGCCACAAGGATGACTCTGCTCTGCCCCCATCCCCAGTCGCTGCTTGCATTTCACAGAGAAGGTGCTGCTTGTAGAACCACCAGCTCTGAGCCCAGTTCCATGGCTTATCAGCTCTGCGACCTCAGCAAGTTTCTTAACCTCTTGGGTCTCTGTTCTCTCATCTGTAAAATAATCGTAGTGGCACCTACCTCACAGGTTGTTGTTAGGATGAAGTGATGTGATACAGGTGAAAGCATTTGGCACAGGGTTGGGTGAGGGTTAAATGCGGAAAAAACGGAATAAATGGACTGTGCAAGAGGTGTAGGGGATGGGTAGGTCCTTCCAGTAGAACTGTTTCTCCTCCTTCCTCTGTGTTCCTCTTTGGTCCAGTTCCGTTTACTGAACCCTTTTTTGGGCCAAGCCCCGTGCTGGGGGTGGATCAGATCTTTTGGGCCTACCTGGGAATGCTCCCAGCCTGGGTAGGGGGAGATTCAAGGACAGACAGTGGCTCTCCAGAGGAGGAAGCCGACACTGTGCTGTGTTTGGGAAGATGCATTGGGGGTCCCTTAGGCAGGGCGGTGGGGAGGAATTGCATGTGCAAAGGGGAAGCGACTAGAGCGGAAGGAAAGTCGGGGTGGGACGGTGAGCCTGGCAGCCTGCTCGCGAAGGGCCTTGATTGCCAAGCTCAGGAAGTTGGACTCTGTGCAGCGGGCAGGGGAGCTATTGAAGGAGCACAGGTGGGGCTCACGTGCCCATTTTTACATTGCCCCCTCCCCCCTTTCCTTAGAGAGCCTGTCATTGCATCATCCTTGGGGTTGCAAGCTGTCTGAGCGCCTGCCCCACTGTGTGGGTAACGTCCAGTCTTGACAGAAGTGCCCTCGGGAGTTACTGGGTTCATTTATTGATTCACCCAGCCAGTGTGGACACACCTTCTCTACTACACTGCCTGTGCTAGGCGCACAGGAGGGGGTCACCCGGGGATATCAAGTGGAAGGGGTTCTGTTCATCATCTCGTGGTGTCTCAAGTGGCCGGCACCCAAGGTCGAGAGGGGAAGGCCTGTAAGAGACAGAGAGTGCTGTGGGAGTTGGAAGAGTGAATGACCTGTTCCAGCTGGGGGAACGGGGCAAGGCTTGTGGAGGGGGCGGGCCTTGGGGACTCGGTGGGAAGGGAATTCCAGGCAGCAGGAGTGGCGTGGGCACAGGCGCCGAGGGCGTGGACAAGACCCGGCAGTGAGTTCTGCCTGGCTGGAGTCAAGCATGCGTGGTGAGAAATAAGCTGGGAGGGCCTTGAGTGCCAGGCCAGGCTGGGGATGGGGGGGTGCAGTAGGGAGTTTTATTTATTTCCCTATCGACACAGGGAGCCACAGAAAGATTTTAGCTGTGTTTCGGTAAGATTAGTTCTTCTATGCCATGGTTCTCTGGAGAAAAGGCAAGAAGCGAATTTATCAAGTCTCAAACTTGGGTGGGGGTGGGGAGCGGATCTTGCTCTTGCAGAAAGGTAACTTGTTATTTGAAACCATTATAAAAATCCTCAGAGATTTCTGCCTTAATGAAGGAGGCAATATTTTTTTCCCATAGATTCTTTAAAACTTGGGTTTCAAGGGGGTAATAGCGACACATAATTTATTTCTCCTGGTGCTTGATCTGAGATCCCATGGGAAGGAACAGGAAGGAATTAGTGAGCTCTATATTACAATTTAATTGCTTGAAGGAAAAATATTATTTTTTATTGTTAACCATTAGCTGCTTCTGGTTTTATTAAACTCAAGCCTGTGCTGAGCATAGCATTAGCCATTTGGAGCGCTCTGGCTCCCTGAGGGGAGGAAAACCCTCAGAATTGTCCCACCTTGTAAACTGGGGGTTACTATTGGGCTCTGCTTGGCCTCGGGGATTCTTTGCATTTCAGGCATCTTTGTTTTATACTTGGAGTCCAGCCTCCTGACCGCACATTCTGGCCCCATCTTCAGGCACCACTTTGGCACCTGGGGACAGAGGCCAAGGAGGGCTGGGGTCCTTTCCTGACTCAGGCAGACCTGAGCCTCTCCTCAGATGGTAGAACTTGGATGCATTGCTTTCATGTCCTGTTTCATTTCTTCATCTGTAAAATGGGATGATAGTGTCTCCCTCATAGGGTAGTTGGGAGGGCTAAATGAGACACCGTGTGTAAACACCTGGTATTCAGTAGGTGCTCGATAAATGACAGTTTATGGGTCGTATCTCCTTTGTTCCTGGCTCTGGACTCCAAGCTCCTGTCCACTGGAGCTCTGCTCAGAGGGCTAGCTGCTCCCCCTCCTTCCTTGAATCCAGGCTTGGGGCTTCCCAGTGCCCAGGATTCTGGCAAGAGGCCCAGGGTCAGGGATACTGACCCCTCCACCATGCTGGGCAGTTCACTCTTAGGCCTGTTTCATGGCTGACCGAGGGTTGGTATCAGAGACACAGCTGTGCCTGAGGCCCTCGGGAGCTCCCAGCTGGATGGAGACAGAGGAATAGCGGCAGCAGTGCAGAGTAGCTGGGGCAGGCTCCTGGCGGGTGGGGTGAAGGCTTCCCATGCGGGGTGCCCAGGTTGCATTCTAAGGGGAGCCAGCTGGGGGAGCCCATCCTTGTTTACTGTCACAGCGGCGTGTCGGCTGCCTTCTGGTAAAGTCTTCAGCTCACGTGGCCCCGAAGTGACTCTCCTTGACCTCGGGTTCCTTCCCCATCCTGGCCCTTCACTCTTTGCTTCACTCTTCACATTCACGCACTTCCTCTCGTTGGACTTTAACCTTGACCTTGGAGGGTTATTACACATGTTGACAGGCGGGAACCTGAAGCTGGGAGCCTGATGGTCATGCAGCTGGGATTTGGGCCTCGGTCCGGCTGAGAGCAGTGGGGTCTGTGCTTTCCTGGGCCCACCCGTGCCAGCAGGCCGCCAGCCTGTGGGCAGAGCACTCACCTACTTGGAGGGCTTTTAACCTATATGGGCCTACTGTGGATTGACTTACCTTCCACGACTGATTAGGAACCACTCACAGCTTCTTCGCATGGGGTGGGGGGTGGCGGGTAATGAGCCAACATTCTTTCCAGAATGGCCCGGAGTCGCCTTCCACCGAGGCTGCCTTCTCTCCCCTCCGGCCCCCACGACTTTGCATCAGTACGTAGTCCTGCACAACATTTCACGCTTGTGGAGAGACCCTGTGGCGTGGATTTTTTGAGACAGCTTCAATTTATTCTGATAGTGAGAATTTAGCTCCCACTATTGGATTCTTTCTTCATGGTGTGTGCCGGGCTCTGCTAGGTACCTTGCGTAGCCCTCTCTATGCTAACTCCTTTTACCGGAAGCCTGCCGTCTGAGCCCGAGGGACTTGCCCAGCCCGTGAGTGGTGGAGCTGGTCTTCCCGCAGCAGTGCGGCATCTGCCCAGCCTGGGTGATCTTCCTGGATGGCACTGTGGCCTTGCCAGTCTCCCCTCAGCAGAAGTTTAATGCCTGGGCTGGTTTCAATTTGGAGCCCAGAAAATCCGTCAGTGTGTCTCTCCTGGGGCCAGCTAACATAAGTGGGAACGCTGGGTCCCGGCCCTCTGAGAAGATAAGGCCTGATGGGTCCAGGCCAGGGTCAGCGGCTTGCAGAAAGGGAGTGTGGTGTTCTGGGCTTGGGCCTGAGTCCTTGGGGGCTTGTGGGAGGGGGAGAGCTCGACCATGTTCTGAGCACCTTCCGTCGGCTGGGTGCTTGGTTTCTGTCACTTCCCCTCTTTGCCCACCCTCTCAGCGCTGCAGCCACCCTTTTGCTGAAAGACCCTATGCTCCCTCTGTCTGCATGCTGTTATCCACGCAGGTCTTCCCTTCTTTATTGGCAGACTTCTACTCGTCTTTCAGACTCATTCCAAGGCCACCTTACAAGACCTGCCCTGACCCCCAGGCTGGGTCAAGCCCCTTCTGGGCACAGCACTGGCCACCCTGTGTGGTGATTGCCTGTTTACCATCTATGTCTCCACGAGGCAGTGAGATCTTGGGGGCTGGGACTGTGTTTCTCTGTATCTGGGACCCCAGTACCCTCTATCAGGCCTGGCCAGGGGCGGGTGCCCTGGGAATGCTTGTTCAGTTGATTAGTATTAATAGGGCCCCCCTCAGGTTGGAATCATATTTTCTGTTTTCCAAAGCATGTTCACATCCATTGCCACTTTGAACTGCACCACCTGCTGGAGTTAGGTAAGGCAGGTATGATACAGTATGTTTTCCAAATGAGGAAACTGAGGCTCAGAAACCTGCCCAGCATGATGATAGCAGAGCATGGCCCCAGAGTCCAAGGTTTGCGGCACTGTTTTCCCCCGCGCTGCCCAGTGCCTGGGATGGCGCCTGGGATGGCGCCTGCTTTACGACGCCTACACCCTTGGCGACCCTGAGGCCGGGACTGCTTGTAATCAGATTGCCTTCCTCCCCACTGAGCTCATGCTGCTGAGAGAATGGAAATTTGGATCAGTGGGCAGGGATGAGAGGCTGGGTTGGGTTGGGGGTTGGCTCTGGCTGGGGTGCTGTGGGGTAACTATGGGATGGGGGTGGCTGGGTGAACATCCTAGAACCAGACTTGGCGGTTCTGGCCTCTGGCCCCAGGGACTGCCGAAAACCTTCCCAAGAGGTTGGCCAGACGCCTGCCCCACATGTCTGGGTATCCGGAAGGTTTTGGATGGCCAGCAGCGGCAGGGTAGATGGATCACTCGACTCTGGCCTTTTGAGGTAAAGTGAGCCATGGTGGTGGCCTCCAGGGAAGCTGGGGTTCCTGTATCATCTGTACAGGCTGGGGTACCTGGGTTCAAGTCCTGCCTGGTCACTAATGCCACTGACTTGACATGGGGCCATGACAAGTTGCTTCCCTTCTCTGTGCCTCAGTTTTCCTTCTGTGAAAGGGAGAAAATGGTAGTCTCACAGGGGCTTGTAGGGAGGATTAAATTATTAAACAGCACCTACAAAATACTGATAGCCATAATTACTTCCTTTTTTGTAACATGGTGGTTGTAGCCTGTCCTGTTTATCTGCACCCTGGGAGGGATGTGTCTTCTCTCAGAAAGAAGGGAGGTAGAAGTGGAGGGACAAGACCCTGGATGTAGAGCTGCATTCTGGGGCAGGAGGGGTCCTTGGGAGCCAACCCAGGGCCAGGCTGACAGATGGGCCAGTGCAGCCAGCAAAGATGGAGCCTCTCCAGCCAGGGTGCACATGAGCAGTTGGCAGATTCCAGGAGGAGCTGTGAGTTTTTCTCAGGGTGTCAGTACCTGTCCAGAGAACCAGGCTTGCAGGGGGCCTTGGGCAAGTGTGTGGTTCCAGCCCATTGGGGAGAAAGGCCAAAGCTAGGCTGGCCTGGGTCAGGCAGGTTTAACCCACTCCCCTTCTCAACCCTGGACCTCACTACAACTCCCACCTATAAATCAAGGACCATCTCAAAGGGTCATTGCGAGGGTTGAGTACACACAGTCAGTACTCAATGATTATTAGATGATGCTGTTTTTATTGTTATTGTTATATTGTTCACTTTATTTACATTCTTTCCACACACACCCCAAATACATTGGACACCACTTGCTATTTTATGGTTGTGCTGAATACTTTTATCCTTTAGGCAATGGGGAGCAATGGAGGGTTTTTGAGCAGCGGTATGACAAAGAGATGGGCTCTAGGATGCTTGATTTGGAAATGGGTTTGGGACTCAAATGCTGTGGTTAGCTCAGAAAGGGTTTATTTTATTTTTGTAAAGGACTTTTCAAATCCTTCCCTCTTTAATTGCAGGGAAAAGAGAGGTTGGATGAGAAGGAAAAGCAAGCTTGTGTTAAGAAGGAAGAAGACAGTTTGAGGGTCAGATATTTAACAGACATAGGAAAAACTGAAGAGTGGGCTGCGGATAGATCCTAGGCTAGGCCTGGGGTGGCCAGACACTGTCTGCAGACGAGGCTGTGAGTGTGGAAATCCCCCACCTTATCACCCCAAACACATGGGACTTGAGAGCCCCTGCCGTGGCGGGACTAGGATAATCATAAATCATCCCTGTGGCTTTGGAGACATAGCCATCCGGTGTGGGGCTGGTTTGAATGTGGATACCTGGGCAATGCTGGTGGAGCGACTCTGGATTGACCGTGGAAGAAATATAGAGGCCCTTTAGAGAAACTGGCAGTTCAGTAAGGTGGAGCTGTGCAGAAATGAAGGGCCCTTTTTTAGCAAATCCAGAGCTCAGCCAGTGTATGATTTGATGCTGGCTGAGTGGCTGCAGGGAGTGGCCAGTGGAAAAGATGTGGAAGCTGGAGGGGATGCCGGGAGGAAAGAGAGAGAGAGAGGTGTGAGATGAGGGACCTGGGGTAGTGGGGACCTGGGGGAGTGGGAATGAGCAGGGAGCTCAGCCACTCTGAATGTGTGTGCTTCGGGGTCCTTGGCCCAGAGGTTTCCCCATGTGTCATCCCAGTGATTCTGACTCAAGGAGTCCAGGGTGAGTTCAGAAATCTGCACATTTTAACATGCTTCTGTGGACAGTGGGCAAAAGACCCAACTTTGAGAAACACAGATGACAATGAACCTATGGCTCCGGTGATGGTGGCTGTGCGGATGACGAGACAGGCAGGGCTGGGTCAGAACAGGAGTCTGTAGGCAGCAGGTGGTGAGAGAGGTTGGGCCTGGGGACTAGGGACTCCCACTGTGGGCGCAGCCAGTGGGGGGGGAACCCTGGCCTAGGTGGGAGGGAGTTTTTGGAGAGATTTGGTTAGAAGCTGGTCGTGAGTGATGGTGAGGGAAGCCACGAGCTGGGTGGGGGTGGAGGGGAGGCAGTCCAGGGAGTCAGACCGAGGGGTAAGAAGCAGGGTCTGTAGCTAGGGAGACATGGGCAGGGTCAGATCAAGCCTGATGAGGGTGTGGATGGTGAGAGCATGGGGGGCCGCGCCCCAGAGAACAGCACAGGAGCTTGGAGATGGGGCCAAGGTTGGAGCAGGACTAGTGGCCACCCTGAGTGCCTCATTCTGAGCTCTTTGAAACTCTCAAAGTTCTTCCTGGCTGGGATCAGGTTGGATCTCAGAGCTGGGCAGGGATGAGCGTGCTGTGGGGGTTACGGGGTCCCAGGCAAGGGTGTTAGGGCTGCAGACGGGGGTGAGTATTACATATGGGCAGAGATGCCAGGCCCACCACTCACTCATCCACTTGTGTGCTCATCAAATATTTCTTAATTACTAGGTGCTGACGGGGTGCTTTCACAGCCATCTTACTTTTTGAGAGGTTGAGGAAGAGTTTGGATCGTGGAGCCCGAGTTTCATCATCCCTGCTCCTCCACCTGCTAGCTGGGCAGCCCTGGGGAAGTTACTTCATCTTTGTGTTTCAGTTGCCCCATCTGTAAAATGGGAGAAATAATTTTATCCACCTTATGAGGTAGTCATGAGGACTCAAGTGTCAAAATATATGCAAAATGGTTGCAGCGACACCTGTTTTTTATTGTTCTTGCTCCAGCCACGCCCTGGGACAGCCCGTGCACCGTCACTCCTCACTGTTCCTGGTGACGCCATTCCCTCTGCCAGAATGCCCTTCCCTCCCCTCTCTGTCTATTAAGGCCAAATTCAAAAGTGTTGCCTTCTGACTCTCATTTTCTTAGCCGTGAAAGGGGATAATTGTCCCTGCCCTGCCTGCCTCACTGGATGACTAAGGGAGTAAGAGATAGTCCTTGGCACATGGAACAGCACCGTACAATATAAGCTGCTCTATAGTCTCTCATTTGTTTTTTTCAAGTCCGTTTCCAGGATGTAGAAGTTGAGGCTGAGAGATGCTGATTGTGTTAAGGAGTCCTTCCTCCTTCTGGGGGTTTGGTTGGTCAGTTCAGGCAGAAGCCACTTGATGCTCGATTATGGGCGAGACTCTGCTGGGTGTCACAGGTGACCAGTGGATGCTGTCCCAGCTGTGTCCTGCATCACAGATCATCAGAGAGGGAGGGGCCTTGGAGAGCACCCCCTACACCCCCATGATGACGCTTGTGGGGGGACTGAAGCCTGGGGTGGTGAGATGAGACACAGCACATCCCTGTCAGTGGCCCCGAAGGTGCTCCGACACAGTGCTGAGCAGGCGCAGGGGTGGGGGCCCGGCTGCCTGATCCTTCATTACAGAGCGTGGTTCCGACCTCTGGGCTGGAGCTGCTGCTGTTGGAGTCCTGTTCTCCCGCCCTTCCTGGCCAGTGCCAGGACATAAATCAGGGCCAGGCCTGTCTCAAGGCAGCCAGTAGCAGATAATGACCACACCGAGTGACACTGAGTTGGGCCAGCCCAGAGAGAGCCCTTGCCTGATGCAGGGCACGAGGCAGCTTCATTCCAGGAGGTATGGGCTCCTGTGGCCTGCAGGAAGGATAAGCCTTCCAGAAAGCAAGGGCAGCCCAAGGTGTGAAATGGCCAGGAGAAAGGGGTGCTCTTGGGCAGGGTTGATGGCAGGTGTGGGGGGTGACAAGTAGGCAAGTGAAGGCTAGTGAGGGGCAGGGCTGGCCTCATATGCCAGGTGGAGAGGCCCTTTATTCTGCAGGGGTCAGGATCGGGTCTGAGATGCCCCCCAGGTGGCCTTTGTGGTTCTGACACACCACAGACTCCAGCACAGAAGAGAGGAGGTCTGGCCTGATGATTTCCTGTAGGTCTGGGAAGGCTGAGGCCCAGGGAGGGGCAGGGGCTTGCCCACAGTTACACAGGGCATTGGTGACAGCGTGTGGCCAAAAAGATGCTTAAGTCTTCATTGGGCCTAAATGCTGAGCTTGCAGACCTCCTCATGAGTGCTTGCCCTTCTCATGTTCTCAGGTGCCCATTTTACAGACAAAGACTGGAGTCACAGAAATGCATCTCCTGTGCCTCCCCGTCTCTGTGATCACTTCTTTGGTCTGGCCGGGTGTTCAGCTCTAGATGTTTCAAGGTGGGGAGCACCCTGAGTGGAGCCTTCCTCCCCCTTCCCAGCCCTTAGACTCTGGGTGGAGTTGGAAGGGTGACCCTGGAGGGGCCGGACCCCCAGCCTCTCAGGGCTGACCTTGAGGGTGGGGCCTGCCCTGTGTGGCCCACCTGAGCTGCCCTCCCACCCCAGGTGAGAGGGGCTGGCCCCTGCCTCTTGCTGGGCTCCAGCCGTCACTGACTGCTGAAGGGTGGTGGGCCCAGGTGAACTACTTACTGCTCCCTGTGCAGCCCCTTGACTTGCCATGTCCTTGGCTTTTCTGATGCCGTTCCCTTTGCTTGGAATGCCCTTCTTCCACATTCCTCCGTGTTGCATCCTCTAAATGCCACTTCCTCCAGGAAGCTTTCCCTGGTCTCCATCCTTTAAGGCCCTTTTATGTGTACCTCTCTAGGATCACCAGTCCTTGTGGTAGGTCTTACTCCCCCTGTTAGGATGAGATCAGAATCTACACAGGAACCACCCCCTCCCAGTGCAGGGCAAAGAGCCGTTCTCAGAAGGTTCTAGAGCCCATGCTTCCTCGCTCTCAGCTTCTGCCTTCTGCCTTTGCTTCTGCCCCACCGAGCCACGTGCACCTTCCTCATGCCACTGTGCCTTGGCCTCTGCTATTCCTTCTGCCCAGGTTGCCCTTCCTTCTGCTTTTGCCCGACTGTCCCCTGCCTGCTTTTCCAATTTCAGCTCAGATGTCACCAACACTGTGAAGCCTTCCTGGAGACCTCTCGCTGGGCTCCTTTTCTCTATCCCAACACCTGCTGCTCTGAATTGAAACTCTGCATGTCTGAGGCCGTCTTACAAATGTCTGTTGAACGCATGATTAAGCGAGTGGATGAACTGTGACTCTGGGCTGGTCTCTTAACCTCCCCCCGCTCCCGTGAGGATGATGTCACGGGGATTTCTAAGGAGACAACCACATAACCCAAGAGAAAGTGCTCAGGAATGTACAAAGTGCTGTTAAAAGCAAAGGTGGTAAACTACGGACTGTAAGTAGTAATATCATTATAATATCATTTCATCAATTGTAACAAAGGTGCTACACTAATGCAAAATGTTAGTAATAGGGAAAACTGAGTGTATGAGGGGGGTATATAGGAATTCTGTATTTTCTGCATGATTTTTATCTAAACCTACAACTTCTTTTTTAAAAATTTATAAAAAAGCAAAGGTGGAGCCACCATTTCTAAAATTACCATGATTCTGTTTTATCCTCCCATGGATGCCTGGCCTAGATCAGCTTCTGATCTGGGGGCATGTGGCAGATGCTGGATATGGTAGGTTGGCTTGTGTACCCCGATTTGGACACGTTCTCACTCGTAATGTGCATCCCTATGGCTGTGAACCTATTGTCAGTAGGATCTTGGGAAGATGTTATTTTTAGGTAAGGTGTGGCCCAATGGAATGAGGTTGGGTTTTAGTCTGGATTACTGAAGTCTTATGGAAGCAGAAGAAATTCAGATATAGTCCGAGAAAGCCATGAGGAAGAGCGGGAAGCCAGACGTCAACGGAAATGGGAAGGGAAAGGCCAGGACATGGCCATGGGACCTGAGGAAGGGCCAAGCCAAGGAGCCCCAAGAACTGCAGGCAGCCCCAGGAACTGCAGCCAGCCAGCACTAGACCGCTACAGACTTGGGGAGCAAGCATTGCTTTGCTGACACCTTGATTTTGGACTTATCCTTGCCTCCAAACCGTGGGCCAATAAATTCCCATTGTTAAAGGCAACCCATTGTGTGGTATTTGTCCAGGCAGAGGGGAAGCTAAGACAGGGAATATGCCTGACTCTCAGGCTTTCATGGACTCTGCCAGCAGGTGCCCCTCTAGAGTCCTCCAGGTGCTTTGCTAGATGAATTCTCTACCATTTGGCAAGACCAAGAGCTCAGTAAAAACTTGAAAATGGTGAGAATAAGAACATTTATTTTACTTACTTGTTCATTTAGCAGATTTTTCTTTAGCACCTCCTGCCATACATGGTCCTTTAGCTGGTGCTAAAGGTGCTTGCCCTTGAAGAACTTATGGTCTAGCAGGGAAGGCAAGACACAACCTCCTGTAAGTGTAAGACAAGGAGAAAGAATACACCATGGAAGCTCAGGGAAGGAAGGCTTCATTCCAAGTTGGGAGAAACCCAGGAAGACTTCATGGAGGAGGGGGCATTTGACCCGAGCATTCAAGAATAGGAAGGGTTTCTGCAGGTGGCGATGGGGCAGGGAGAGGAGTAGGGGTGGTGGGAAGAGCAGGTGCGAAGATGAGGAGGATTGGGTTCCCTGATGACTTGCTCACACAGCAGGGGCTCGCAAATCTGCATGGGAAGGAGAGCCTTCTCCCCACCTCTCCTCCCTCTCTCTCCCCTCCTCCCCTCTCCCCACCTTTCTCCCACTAAGTGCTCAGAGCACATTTTGTAGGGACTAGTCAAAATATAGACTCAGACGGATCTTATCCCCCGTGAGCCCGTGGTTGCATTCCTGAGCACAGGAGGGAGCGGCGGGCCCGTGGAGATGTTTGCAGAGAAAACAGAGCCTAATGAGAGTCTGACGAGGTGCTCGCTGTGAAGCAGGGCCCGGGCAGGTGGCGGCCTGCCACATGCAGGGCCGGAGCCGCTGCAGGAAACGCTGCTTATCTGTTGCCCGCCGCTGGCCTCCAGCCGGGCAGGCCCGGTTCCTCAGCCTCCACAGTGGTCCTGACAGCACGAGGGATGGCCGGAGGCTGGGGTCTGAGGCTTGAGATCAGGCTGACAACCAAGGATGGGCTGGTGTGCCTGCTGTTTCTCATCTGTGACTTGGTGGGATCCCCTGCTTCCCCGAGGCCGGAGAGAGCTAGATACGGTAGAGGTAAAGCACCTGGCACAGGGCCTGCACTTGGGTGCCTCTACAATGGGAGCCGTCATCATTATCCCCAGGCCGTGGGGTTGAGAGTCCCTTCATGGAGAGCAGGTGGGCATCTTGGGTAGGAAAGACCCCTGGGCCGGGTGGACCCATCATTTGTTGGGCAAATCTTGTGGATTGAGGAAGAGAATAAATAAACATACTCATCAGCGGGGTGACCTTTAGGAAGCTATCCAGCCTCTCAGAGTTTTGTCTTGGTCATCAGTAAGAGGGATATAATAGCATCTACCACGAGAAGTTATTGTGGGGATGAAACTGCCCAAGACGTGAACGCTTTGAGTTTTGGTAGAACCCGGGTTGGGTGTATCAGTAGTTGCATGGTTGGATGAGGTAGTAGGTGTTGTCTCAAAGTCTTCTTTGAATAAATACTTCATAAAACAACTCCATGGGAAGCCCTCAGGAGACAGTTTCTTTCCTCTTGCCGTCCCCTCCTCGTGGTACTGTCACACTTTCTCTGTCTCCCCTCAGCATGTGCCTCCGAGACCCGGATGCCTCAAAGGGTGTGAAAGGCATTGTGAGCTGGGACCCAGTTCATGGACTTCTCCCCCAGTTCCCTCCCATGTCTGTAGAAGGGACAAGTGGCCTCTTGCAAGTCTAGCTCTCCTGCCTGGCCCTGGCTCTGGCGCCCACCTCCCCTCTCTCATCTGCTTCTATCCTATTAAAACCTTCTCTTAACTCCAGGAAATGCTGGATTCCAGCTCCGAATCTCTCCCTCACAGGCTTTGTGACTTTGGCCAAGTTACTTGGCCTCTCTGAGCCTCAGTTATCTCACAGATACAATTCTCATATTGGAATAGCTCTCAGAGCTTCCTACATATAGTTTTGGGATCCTCTGTGTATCAAGGCAAGGGAGGACCCAACACTGCCAGGAAGTTCATTTAGATAACAGACACTGTGATCCTGAATGAGGTCCCACCTCTCTAGCTTGGTGGACAAGGTCCTTCATGATCTGGCCCCAGTAAAATTACCCCCTTTCCTCCTCCATTCAGACCACCCTGAACTTTTTCCATTCCTTAAACATACCGTGTGTTCTCATGCTTCTGTGCCTTTGCATACTCTTTTCTGGAGAGCTCCTATTTATCTTTCAAAACCCAGCCCAAATAACCCCTCCTTGAATCCTTCTCATCTCTCAAGTAGAGTCAGTTACCTTTTGCATTTGCTGGGGTGCAAGCAGTATTTACCCTGTGTTCTAATTTATGTGCCCTGTACTTTGGCTATCATAACAGGCTCTGAGCTTCCTGGTTGGATTCATCTGTGTCTCCAGTGCCTGGCTTAGGGCCTGCAGACCATTACCCTGTGTTCATGAGGAGTTTTGCTCGATTTCCCTCCTGCTCTCCTTCTCCCCTTTGGAGGGAAAAGACAGTACTGTGGGTCAGAACAAAGCAGTGTCCTCTGTCTGAGAAGCTTAGGAGTCGGTAGGAAGTGGAATGTGGCTTAGCCAGAGAGGGGAGAATTATGCTTTGTGGAACTGGAAGATAAGAAGGGGCCATGATTTGACCAGCCAGCATGCTGCTTCCAAAATGGGCTACCAGAGAACCCCATTCATTCATTCATTCATTCATTGACTCATTCAGTGAGCATTTACTGAGCTTTGTGTCAAGTATTACTCTAGGCTCTGGGGAAGTCGAGAAGGAGAGACATACCCAACTGAAGTGGTTCTCAGTCTGGAGAGAAAGGAGGGGATCGGTGACAGTTGGTGGGATGGCTGCCCCCAGCGCTGTGGGAACCAGCCGAGCAGCCTGGTGAGAGTGGGCCAGGGAAGGCATCCTGAGCTGTGTGTGCGAATGATGATGTCACTTGAGCTAGAAGGGCCTGGGAGGAGGTGGGGCACTTTTCTGATGGGATCTGTGTGGCTGAGAGAGTCGGCTGGCCAAAAGCCGGGTGGGGTCAGAGGTTAGGCAGGCGGGGTCAGCAGGGAGCAGCCCCCAAGGCCAGATGGTGGGATCAGGGTGGCTCTGATCAGCTTGGCTGTCCCATCTGGGTGCAGCAGGGAGCCTGGGTTGAAGGGCAAGACAGGACCAGGAGGTTCAGACCGCAATTGCAGTGGCCAGGCTGAAGCCTGGGGAGCGGGGGACAAGGAGGCAGATTAGGGGCTGCTATTCGAGACTTGGTGACTGGACATGAAGGATGAGGGTGAGGGAGATGGTCATGGGCAAATAGGGAAGTGACAGTTGTCTCAGGAAGTAGCTTGTTGGAAGAGAGGGGAGAACACACAAAGAACTCAGCAGGGATCTCTGCAACTCTGGGTAATTTTGGCTTGTGAGAGCCAGCCCTGCTAATCAGATTGTAAAAATCAGGTACTGGGGTTTTTGCAGAAAATGAAGCAGATCAAAGCCAGGGTCGATTAGGCTCTGATTAAACATTGCTGAGGAGGGTCAGACTCATTACGGAGGAATGTACACAGGCCGGCAGCGCTGACGGGGGATAATAACAGACCGCGCCCGGCAGTGCAGACACCGCGGCGCTCTGGGGACGCGGTCCTCCGCGGCGGGGCAGCCACAAGGAATGGCATGTCTGTGGGCTCCGATGGGAATGGAGGTGGCAAGGCGTGTGTGTGTGGAGGCCCGTGGGGTCAGCCGCGCGCTGTCTAGTCCCTCTCTCTACAGACTCTGTGGCCGAGGACTGCCCCTGAGGCTAGGTGTCGTCAGAGGTCAGCTGGAGTACTTGCCTTGCTGTTTTGCACCTTTGCATCTTGCTCAGCCGTTTCTCCTGCATTGCATGCCTCCCTCGCCCTCCTCCATCTTCTGTTTTCCTCTCAGGACTCTGCTCACACCTCCTCCGGGAAGCCTTCTGTGATCTGCACCCCCCCCCCCAGCCTGGGTGTCCACAAGCCCCATCACACTGGGTTGGCATCATCTATTTCTGTGCATGTACCCCCAACCCCTTTCTGACTGCGAGCTCTTCGATAGGAGCATGTCTCTCTATGTCCTGTGTCCAGCTGAGGGCCAGGCATGGAGCACATATCAGGCTGTTTCCAGTGAACTGGACAGAGTTGATTCCCTGAAACGACACATCAGGTGAAGAACAAAGCAGGGCCAGATTCTGATTGCCTGCCCTGGGAGTGACCTCACAACTTCTGCTGAGAGGTTGTGGTGGAGTAGGGGGCCTGGCATGTATTGGCCAGAGAGAGGAGTCCCCCGCTATCCCACTCACCTTCTGCCCAGCTGAGGAGAGACAGGTAATTCTACCAGGCTGGAATGGAAGCTGCTGGAAGGAGACTCATGGTAGGAAAGATGGGCATGAGTATGGGTGCGAGAGCCTGACTCGATTCTGTAGGTACTGGGGAGCCACTGAAGGTTCTTGATTTGGAGCAGTGACAGAAACAGTGTTGTGCTTCAGGTGGCACTGGAGGGGGCCTCAGCTTCCTCTTCTGTGAGAATGAATGGGATCCTCTGAACAGTCAGCTACCTGGTGGTTTGTTGTTTTTGTTTGTTTGTTTAAACCTGGAGGTTTTG
The DNA here is from genome assembly GCA_029593785.1 of Cabassous unicinctus. NCBI lineage: Eukaryota > Metazoa > Chordata > Mammalia > Cingulata > Chlamyphoridae > Cabassous > Cabassous unicinctus. The sequence continues at coordinate 22,939 of JAQZBX010028848.1, forward strand.
ACCTCTATACTAGTTGTTTCACCGTGTGGTATAAAGTGAGGCACACCTTTGTTGGTCCCAAGGGGCATGGTTTGATCCTGACTGCAGAGAAGCCAGGTCTGCCCTGGAGTCAAAGGGAGCAGGGAAGGCCCCTAGAGGCCTCTAGACTTCCCCAGGCTTCCCCAGGGTTGGGCTACCCTGAAGTCAGGCTGAACTTATTTCACCCACTGCACAAATGCACACCGAGTACAGGCACTGCGCTGAGTCCTGGGCCTGCTCTGAGGCTCAGGCAGCCTGGCTCACTCCAGGGAGGGGAGGAGGAGCTGGACTACAGAGGTCTGGGACAGGGCCACTGGGATCCAGGAAGGCCCTGCCCATCTGAGGGAGATATGCATGCCCCCAGGTCTGGCTGGGGAAGTTGGGGGTTTAGAAGACAGGAACAGCAAAGCCCTTAACCCCCCAGCTGGATTGTGGACGCTTCGTCCATCCTGCTCTTCTGTCTGTGCTCCATACCCATACATGTCCAGTCTGGGGAAACGCTTCAGCCCTGAGCCCCAGCACAATAAGGCCAATTAAGGAACTGAGCTCCATGAAATTGTCCCTACTTTGGCAGGCTGGTGGGTCGAGAGCCACTGATTCTTAGACCTGGAAGGGACTGTACAAAGTCCTTGTCCTTCTAATCCTGGTCCTCCCAAGGCCAAGTGCCTTCTGCAGCACTCCCAGCAACTGGCAGCCCAGTTGCATGAGTGTCTATCGACAGGTGCTCACCACCTTTCCTGGGCACCCACTTCAGGACTGACGTCCATTCCCTGGCAAGCATTGACTGGACACCTCAGTCGATTCTTCTTTCTCCCACACACTTGCCATGTGCCAGGCCTTCTGCTAGTGCTGGGAACACAAAGAGGAGCTAATGATGGTAATTGCTAAAATTCTGGAGTGCTGAGTGCCAGACAGTGGTGCTCATGGATATGGATGGTGATAACTTCCATGACTGAGCTCTTTTAATCCAGGGGAACTCTCTGTAGTAGCTGGTACTGCCATTGCTCCCATTTCACAGAGAAGGATGCTGAGGCCCACGCAGGTGGTCTCACTCACCCAGCATCACTCAGGTGAGGAGAAGCAGAGCTGGGACTCAACCCAGGACTCTTGGAGCCACCGGTCTCTGCTCTCAGTCCCCTGTGTTCTACCACTCATTGAGAGGCGGCCCTTGGTGAAGGACTCTGGAGACCGACTGCCTGGGTTTGTGCTTACACCCACCTCGTGTGAGGATTGTCACAAGGGAGTTGGTGAAGTGCCCAGAATCATGTTTGGCACGTGGTACATTCTCAGGAGGAGCTAGTGTGTGTCAGCAGTGCAAAGGTGGGGAGCAAGGAAGTCATCCCGGTGTGGTGCCGCCTCATATACCAGGACCAAGCTTATCTGATGCTCTTCCGGCGTGCTGGCTCCCTGACTCCCTGCTTTCTAGTCCCTCCTGCATCTCTCTTTTGGAGATGCTCACCTGCTGCTGCTGGCCTTCGGGTATGCATCTCTCTTGGGTGTGTCCACTGCTCTCCATCTTCACCACCTCAGTGACCTCCCAGCTGGTCCCCCTGTTTCCCCTCCAGGCTTGTCCCCACCCTGCAGTGCCTTTTTATAACACGAATCTGATCTTATATATCCTTACCTGCCAAAAACTCTTCCATAGCTCCCTGCTGCTTTCAAAATAGCATTCACATTTCCTACCTTGACCCACAGAACTGCACGGTCTGGGCCCTGACTGCCTCCTTAGCGTCATTTCTCTCTGCCTCCTCAACCTTCATACTCAAGCCTACTAGCCTTCTTTCCCTCCCTTACAAAGCACTGTGTTACCTCCTGCCTCAGGGCCTTTGCACAGGCTGTCCCTGTGACCTGGAATGCCCTTCCTCTTCAGCACCCTTTGCTCACTTAATGTTTACATCTCAGTTCAAATGCCACTTTTGTAGGGAAGCCTTCCCCGACTTCTCTCATACGCTCTCATTGCTCCCTGTACATGCCTTTCATGGAGCAAACAGAAATTATTATATACTTTTTTGTGTGAATTTTAAAAACAATTTCAACTTCAAAAAAATAAAATAAAATAATAGGGAAGCGGGTGTGGCTCAGTGGATAGAGTTCCCGTTTACCATGTGGGAGGCCCCGGGTTCGCTTCCCGGGGCCCCCTTGTGAGGGCTGGCCGGCCCGCGCGGCGCGGTGGGCTGATGCGGCAGGACCTCACAGCAAGAGGGAGATGGGCAGACACAGAAGAAACACACAGCGAATGGACACAGTAGAACACAAGCAGCAAGGGGGGGATAAATAAATAAATAAATCTTTAAAAAAATAATAATAATAAAATAAAATAATAGACCAAAGGCAACTTAACAAATTATGGAACCATTACCTTAAAAAATCCTGTTCAGTAACACTTTTCTTACATAATCCTAAAAACAAACTCATTTGTTTCTCCAGTGTTCCAGAAGTTAAATAAATGAGCACAGATTGGTTAAATGACACGACCAAAGTCTTCTTGTTAATGAAGAAAATGGGGAAAAAAAAGATGTGAATATGATCAAGCATTTTTTATTTGTGTGATTCTTTGATTACTCCCTGACCCCCTCACTAGGTGCTAATTCAAGGCAGGGACATCTGTTTAGCTCATCAGATGTCCACAGTGTTTGGCACACAGTAGAGCCACAACTGATAGTTGTTGAATGAGTGAAAGTTCAGAGGAAAGAGAAGTAGGGTACCTGGGCCTTTTGGGAGGAGAGGAAAGGACTCCATGAGCTGGCCCAGGTCCAGGGACCCTCTCTGCGATGGCTCCACTTCATAGTGACACTTTTCTGGGAAGCTTACCAGTTAGGGGTGTTGGGTCAGCCAACATCGTCCTTCCAGCCACCAGGACCTCTCTCTGGGAGGCAGCAGCAGTCTAGACTAATGAAGCCAGCTTTGGCCTTCCTGCCAGACACGTGGGGCAGCCCTTTCCCTTTTCTGAGTCCCAGTCTTCCCATCTGTAAAATGGCAGGGTTGTCTGAGATGCTCTATAAGGTTCCCTCCACTGCTCTCTGCTAATGCGATTTAATGGGTTACTGCTGCATTTTTTTTAAAGACAGATCCTTGTGGATTAACAAATGGTGCAAGGGTCTCTACTAATCCTTTGTCTTCTTGCCTGCACTGTCCCCTGCCACCTTTCCCGTGGTTGTTGCTCATGAAGAATCAGTTCAAATGGGAATGTGGGTATATTCTAGTAAGTGATGCCCAATCCACCCTGGTGAAAAGTTATCATCCTGCAGCCTCAGCCCTTAGGGCACTGCCAGGGCCCTTGCTGTCTGCCTGTGCCCCAGCATTCCTTATGGGGACACATGTTGAAAAGTAACACACAGAGGAAGGTCCTGTTCTGATTACGTTCAGTTCAGTCTCATCCACAGGGTGAAAGGTGAGTGGCCCTCAGCCCTTCCCCCACCAGACTGTGAGCTGCTTGTGAAGGGGATGCAGGGGCCGTGCCTGATTCACTTCTCATCCCCCGGCCTAGCCCAGGCCTGCCTCCAGGTGTAGGCTCTGTCAGTGACTGCTGAGCGGCTCAAAGAGTGACTGAACAGTTGCTGAGTGGGTCCTGGGATGGGAGCTTGTTGAAGGGGCTGCAGAAGGGGAGGGGGTTCCTCACCTTTGCAATGGTAAACGTCTGTGCCATGTTGCTGCCGAATCTGCCTCGAGTGGCCCCAGCCCGGCCAGATGCCAAGAGTTTATTGCATGCAGTACAGCAATTTCAAATTTCCTTTATTCTCCAAGAGCCGATGAATTAGTTGAAAGATTAAGAACACTTGCGACTTGCAAAGTAACCCACAAAGTGGTTTCAGTTAGTGTAGGATAAACTTAGCACACAGGTGTAGCGGGTGGAGTGAAGAGGAGCCAGGAGAGATGCTCAGGCATGGTCCTGAGAGAAGAACCAAGGACGGGGTGTATATGGCTCTACAGAAGACGACGGGAGGTCAGAAAACACCAGTGTGAGCCCCAGGCTCCACCACTTCCCAGCCTTGTGACCTCTCACTTAGCCTCCGAGCCCATTTAGGAATACCTGGGGTGTCCATTGTAGGCTCCCAAGTCTGGTCCTGTGTGGGTCCCAGGCTCCTGGTGCACAGTGGACACTCCACAGTATCTGTGGGACGGGTGGTCCGCCGGGCCTAGCACAGCGGAGCCTTTAAGTCCAGGCCCTTGCTTTGTCAACACAGAGAGGACATGGAGCTTCTTTTTCTTGGCTGCCTTCGACTGGACACCTTTGCCAAGGCTGGTGGCATCCATTTCTCTCATTTTGATCACAGTTATATGTGACTTCTCCCAAGTCCCTCTCTCTCTGGTCCAGGCCCCTCTCCTGGCTCTGACCAGTCTACTCCACTCCACTTGGCATTGTCCTTGGAGCAGTGAGGCCAGTTGGGGGCTGTTAAAACAGCCCAGGAGAGACATGATGAGGCCCCGAAACTCTCCCTTGATGAGCCAGCAGTGGCTGGTGTGGGCCTTGGCCCGCCAAGGGCTGCCCTCCTGGTTCTGACGTGCAACGTGGGGGAAGAACGGGCTATGTGCACACAACCCAGTCCAGGCACTCAGAGCTGGGCCCACATCTTCCTGTAGCACGCCCTTGGGACAGAACCGTGCTCTCCTGGTCCAAGTGTAGATCCCAGGGCAGTCGGGACAGTGCTCTTGTC
>JAQZBX010028849.1:0-27612 GCA_029593785.1 Cabassous unicinctus
AAAGATGTGAGAAAGGAAGAAGGATAATAGTAATATTGCTAAAAGTTAGAAGAGGGGCCAAATAAGACTTAATGAAGTGAATATTTAACTCAAGTAGGCAGTGTAGAGTAACAGGAGAGAAAGTGGAGTACCTACAATGCACTGGGAGAACAAACAGAGGAGTATATATATAATGATTTAGAGGGCTAGAATTATGAGGAGGGAGAGAAAGAGTTAAGAAAGGGCTAAAAGGAAAGAGTTAATATTAATAAAGAAAGAGAAAAACAAAATAGAGGGAATAGAAATTGACAGCCTTGAGTTGTGGGCATATGGAAAAAATGTGAAATTTAATAGCCACAACAGAAAGCAGAGGGCAGAAAGAGGAGGGAGGGATAATAGGTAGTTTGGAATACAAAATCAATATATAGGGAGAATGGGAAATTACTGAAGAAGAAGCACAGCAAAGAAGAGAGAAGCAAGGAGCACCTAATTTTAAAAAAATGAAAGAAAGAAAAAGGGGGGAGGAAAGAGGAAAGAAAAGCAAGAGGTAACAAATACACAGAGAAAAAGCAGGAATCACACTGGCAAGCAGTCAAACAAAGCTAAGGGGGATCAATATTCCCTGGGGTCCCATGGATTCTCTCAGCCTGCTTGTGTTTATCAAACAATTTCCCCGCAGGGTTTTTGTATGCTGGTCCTGAAGAAGCTTTTGGCTATTAAAATAATTAAAAAGAATTTATTTTTCGTTTATTAAAGGGAAACTAATCATGCGCTTCCCAATTTCTGCATTCCCCAGGGACGCAAAAGTCTGATGTGTAGAACGCTAAAAACGGCAGACTCCGCCCTTCTGGATCAGAGCCCCTGCATCATTGGGCTGCATGTAAATGAGGTTAACTGCAGATTCATCTCTCACCTCAGCCTGGCACTACTTCAAGCTGGCTTATATGCTCCCCAAAGTTATGAGGGGGTCCAGGCAGCCAGATCGACAGCTAAAATATCCCCTCTCTGCTTTCTGTCAGAACTCTCCCTCTCTTGGAGATTGCCCCTCTTCCCAGCTCCGCAGGCCAGGGCTAATCCCTGGGCTGCTAGGCTACTCAACTCCCTAGAAGATTTACCCCTCCCCTCCTCCTGGTGCCAATTCATTGCAGCTGTTTTGTTTGTCTAAGTTGCTGGGGGCTTCATGAAACCAAATCCCCAGACAATAAAGCTCTCTTACCAGAGCTCCCCCCTCAGAAATTGCTCCCTCCCACCGGGTCGTGTCACCCAGTTACTGGAGTGATGGGAGTTGCACTTCCAGCCGGCTGTTTTGTGTTTTTTTTCCCCAGTAAGTGTGGGGGTCAGCGGACTGTGTTAACCACCACAGGCAGGCTTAAAACTCATGAATCTCTATGGTTCAGTCCACACGGTCCATCTGCCCAGATAGATGTCCCAAGCTTCTTACTCCACACACCCACAGCATAGACACCTGTGCCGCACCCCATCCACTCTCTGCCGTGATCTGGGAGCTGTTTGCAGTCACCCTCCTAAGCCGACGCCATCTTTCTCTCCCTTTTGAAATTTTTGTGTGCAAGATTTTTCACGTTTATGTTTTTAAACTCTGTTTGAAATACCAGGTAAAATAATGTATATTAATATGACACGTGAAGTATTACTAATTATAGTTTATGATATTTTGAAAATGTGCACTAATGTAACTTTGTTCCAGATAATACCTAATTTTTCTAAGTGCTTACACATATCAAATAATGATAATGTTTATTCAGTGTAAGCATTTTCAAAATAAAATTTTTAAAATTCTTGGCAGATAGAATTACCTGCAATGAATGAAAATACATTGAATTTGCAATACTAAATTATTTTTGAATGTTCTTCTTTGAAGATTACACACATGGTTTTTCAAATAAGAAAGACATGATGATCTAGGGCACAGTGTAAATATCTTCTACTTTAGAAGATAAAAAATTTTTTATCAAACATGAAGCAAGAACCTTTTTTGATATGTGATGAATGTTAGTAAAATTTCCTAAGAAGTGTAAGATATTTTAGACCCTTCATTCGTACTACCCACTTGAGTCCACTAGAGTAAACTTAGAGTATCTGAGGTAGAAACCCTATATGTTTTTAGGGAATGAATATCAAGGGAACTAAGGTCTGGATGTCAAGGCAGAATCATTCTCAAATGAAGCCACAGTGACTAGTGAATGTGTTGGTTACTAGAGGGTAGACAGGCCAGGATGGCTAGTTGTTTGTTGTGTCAGAGAAGTACTTAGTAAACTCCTGAGAATAAATGAAGCAATTACAAAATATCCCTATAATCCATGATAGTGTTGTTGTTTTTTTTTAAATAACATGGGAACTGAGAATGTTGTACCTTATCCAGGAAACACAACAGCACTTAGGTTGGGGTAGGTCCATGAGAGTCCTGGACAGCCAGCTGGTACAGCAAGAAGAAGGAAGAGCAGGCTAAGCCTCAGAGTGGTTTTGGTGCCAGTGGAGGTCTAGGTCAAAGCCATTCCAGCAGAGTGCTCTTAGAATTTGAGAAATCCATAACCAGGAGCAAAATGCTGCAGACCCCATAGCAGAAATGCTGTGAACAAAATTAAAGGGTAAGGACTCAGTTCCCTTATAAGATAATCAGGCTAATAACACTTGGACAAAAACTCAGTGAGATTGGAGAGCTCAGATCCCAAGACACACTAATTAGTTTGAGGAGACACCAAGAAGGACAGTGAATACAATGGGCTTTAGCATGCACCACACTTATCTTCAGTTTATTCACAGAGTCATCAACAGTTACTTTTGGGTCCCTTAATGATAACCAAAATAAGTGGTAAATAACTTGAGCAAAATTTGGTTAGATCTCAGAGTTTGATTGAATCATTTCATGAATAAGGGAGATTCTTATAACCATGAATTAGAGAGGAACTTCACTGTACAAAGATATCAACAGGTTTTCATAGACATTAAAATGTAGCATATTGTGTTGAATTTTCCATTTAGTTAGTGCAGACTACATTTCCTAGTACAGTTTGTGCAGGTAGTTGCTTAGTAGTGAGGAAATTATCTTGTGTAAGAACAGGGAGTTGACAATAGCTAATTGGTGGATTTAAATTCTGTGTTCTGGGTAACTTGGGCATTGACAAGTAATAGAAGCTTTCTTAGAATTTGGTTTTGCTGACATAACGCTTAGCACAAGAGCCTCCATGCTGGGCCTACTAAATTTTTTTGTGTACTTTGAACAAGCAACTTTATAGACTATATATTTCCATAGAACATCCATCAGAGGAGATAATCAGGACACCTAACACTTAAGGATATTCTCATTTCTGCTCTAAGATCTGTTTGAAGTACTATGGTAAAGCTTTGCATTATGAACATGAAAAGTCCAGATAAATTAATGCAGAATTAGATACATGGCTAGTAAGGCTTTCTCCATCTGTTGTAGGCTAATTTCCAGACAGAAGATCCTTGAGGCTAGTTAATGTATATGTTATAACTTACATCACCAGCATATACCTCAGGAAATGAGTGTAAAGGTCCACATTTCTTTCTTGTTTGCCTTAAATATCAAGGATTTCCTGTATCAATTTGTTACAGTTATATCATACAGTTATATTATAAAATGGAAATAAAAGTACAAACTGATGAATATGGTGTGCAACCACTATAAAACAAGTTTAGGATGTCAACTTGTAGTCTTTAATCAATTCACAATTATTGAGAGAATTACCCAGTTTCAATATCTGATCTGAGCTGAAAGAGTTGAGTTGGACTCTGAGATTGTGATGGTACCCAATTAATAAATGCGTCAAGTAAAAGTATAAATATGAGTGAATCTTTACTCATTTACTATAATGGTATAACCAAGAGGTTAAGTCAGAGAAAAAGCTCAGCCAACCCTTATTCCCAAATGAGGGTCAGAGAGATCATTACAGACCTGGATGTATATCTCACTGCCAAGAGAGCCCCAGACAAAATTCTTATAAATTTATTTGATCCCTGGTTCTGAAAGGCAGAGTGGAGTGAAAAGTTTGAAAGTACCTTGAGTGCAAAAGTGTTTTCAACCTGCATACTCCCCTCCTTAAGATAGTCTTTTTTTTAAGTTGCCTGAGGAAAGTTAGGTTAGGAATGCTGATATGGGTAAGACTGGCCAAGAAGCTTTACTTTTGAATATAACTGCTTTCAGACACATTTTTGAGAACCAAATATGTGTAGGGAAGGCAGCTTTCCCCCGTGAGACCAGTCTGGTAAAGCCTTTGTAGTTGCTTATTTTTATGCCTGAAAATTTGCATGTAGGGCTTTGGTCAGTCACCAGAGCCCTTAATCAGGTTGATGGTTCATTCCCTTAAGTGGACTTTAAGGGCAGGGATGCTTTACAAATTAAGTGCCTGAAAAGTCTGATTTCTATGTCAATGAGGAAAAAAGCTGAGAATTATTCAGATTTTTAATGTAGAATCACAAAACAATAAGTTTTAGTGGCAAAATCAATCTTTGGAGCTGGTGCCAAAGTGAGGCTAAAGAAAGTAAGAAAGGCCTTCTAATCTATCTGGCTTTCCTTTCCTTCATGCAAGAGTCCAGGGTCATGTTTTTCACCATTGCCTGGTTATTTAATATGCTTTCCAGATTTTGCTCTAGATTGGTGGTGTTTTGTAATGTATCTTAAATTGTATCTTCAATGGAAGAAGCAAGACCTGATTATTTTATAATAACATAGCTCTGCATTTCAATATACCTATATGAGCATGAATTTACTTTATATTAGTAGACTGATCATAAGACTATATCAAACAGATTGATATAAGATTGCTATCAGATAATCAAAAAATGTATCATATTGTGCAAACATTAGTATAAACAAATCAATAATACATAATATATACTCAACTTTTACATTCATATTTTAGAAGATAATAAATATTTAAATAGGATTTTTCCCATGGCCCCCATCACAATCTTATTTTAAAGACTATAGATCATGGGGTTGAGTGTAAGAGTAAGAATTGTGTAGAAGACAGACACTACTTTATCTTGAGCTGGAGTATTGGAAGAGATTGGCCTCATGTAAATGAAAATGCTGGCACTGTAATGTAGGCTAACCACTGTTAAATGAGAGGAGCTGGAGGAGAAGGCATTTTTCTATCTCTCAGAAGAAGCCAACTTGATGATGGTGAACAGGATGTTTGTGAAGGTAGCCAGGATTCCTAAGAGTAGAATAAGAAACAGAATGATGGTGCTGATCAATCCACAGGAGAGACTGGGAACACTTAGAAGTTCACAGACAAAATGGTGGATTTATGTAGTTCCACCAAAGAGGAATCTCATGTTGTAGACATGAGATAAAGGCATTGAAATTATTAAGTACTGAAAGAATTAAGACATTGAAAGTACCAGGAGTCCATGATGTAACAGTCATTTGCCTGTAGAGGGATAAATTTATCAAACCATATTTGAACTTGATTTGTTTTAACACTATGTGAAACTGTCAGTTAGACTGACTTTTTCCTTGTTTTAATATATTTCTGAAATAGTCTATAAGGCAGAAATAGATTAAATAAATGTTTGTGTGTATTTTTTTAACCAGTGTTTCACAATCACTTTTAGTGGTGGATCTCCAGTGGAATAAATTTAATCACAATGACTTCAATTCCTGCATATCATAATTCCCCTTGGTTTCATAACAGTGATTCTTAGAACAAAGCAAAGGTCTATAAGCAAGTATGTTAAAATTAAAGCCATAGGTGGATAAGAATTGTGTTTAAATGTACAAATGCAGAAATGACCTTCTATGAAATAGAATGGACATATATCACTATTGCAGGGAAGTGAGAATGTGGAGAAGCATGGGAAAAATTAATGTAACCTATGTACTATAATTACAGCAATTCTGTAATATTCTTACATGAGTGCTAAGAGGCACCATATTAATAATAGGGGGATATGGAGAAAAATATGCCAAATATATGATATGCACTGTAGTTAGTAATAATAGACTGGTGATATTATCTCATAACCTGTTACAAATGTTCCACAATGGCGTGGTGTGTTGATGAAGGGGCGTTGTATGGGAATTCCATATAAGAGTATGATTGTTATTTTAAGGGCACAACTTTTACAACAAAAAATGTTTTTAAAAATGAAAGCACTGGTCACTGAATCGTTACTTCAGACATCAGTACACATGGTTTCTGTGTTGGTTAGTAGAAACTAATTCTCTGAAAATGATTTAGTAATTTTCAGATTTTTTTTTGCTCCAGATATCTAGAATTATCTTCACATAATAAGCATTTCATGTATGGTTTCCTAAAAAATGCCACTGATTTCTATGCATTCTTTTTTAAACAAATCTATTTTATTGATACATATTAATAAAACATACAATTCATTCAAAGTATACAATCAGTGGTATTTGGTATAATCACATAGTTGTGCATTTATCACTTCAATCATTATTAGAGATTTTTCATTATTTCAATAATAATAATAAACAGACAAACAAGAATATTCCTCACCTCAATCTTTCTCTGATTCCTCTACTATACATAGTTGCTATTTCTGGTATTTCTTGCACAATTAATTATTTGTTTATTAAGCAGTTTTATTGAGATATAGTCACATACCATATGATCTATCCAAAGTGTATAATCAATGGCTTTTAGTATAATCACAATATTCCACATTCATCTTCAAAAAATTTTAGAACAAATTCATTACTCCAAAATGAAAGACTCCACATCCTTTAGCATTCTTTTCTCAGCCCTACATAATCACTAAATCTATTTAATCTTTATAAATTGATTTATATTATTTTCGTATGAATGGAATCATGTAATATGTAGTACTTTTGTCCGGTCTCCTTCACTTAGAATAATTTTTTCCTCTGATATTAGCATTTTGTAGTATTAACCTATATTTGTTCAACTTCAAAGAAAAATGGTCTTATATATGCAGTTTTACCCATATTCATATTTCACATAATATATTTATATTTCACAAAATATATTTAGTTCATAACTGGACAATCATACAGTATTTGTCCTTTTGTGTCTGGCTTGCTTCACTCAACCTGGTGTCTTCCAGGTTCCTCCATGTTTTCATGTTTCATGACATCATTTCTTCTTACTGCCACATTATATTCCATCATATTTGTTTATCCATTCATCAATTGATGGACACCTGGGTTGTTTCCAACTTTAGGCTATTATGAATAATGTTTCTATGAACATCAGTGTGCAGATGTTTATTTGTGTCACTGCTGTCAATTCATCTGGGTATATACCTAGCAACGATATTGCTGGGTCCTATGCCAAGTCTATATGCAACTTCCTTAGGAACTGTCAAACAGTCCTCTACAGTGGCTGTACCATTCTATATTCCCACCAACAGTGAACAAGCATTCCTATCTCTCCACACTCTCACTAACATTTACAGTTTTCTGACATTGTTAAAGCTGCCATTCTAATAGATGTGAAATGATATTTCATTGTAGTTTTGATTTGCATTTCCCCAATCACTAAGGAATCAAAATTGTTGCCTATTTCTCAAAACTAGTTAATGCAGTAGCATAGGGTTTTCCAGTTTACATCTGATTAATGACAGCCGCTTTTGATTTACTGTAAGAAGCAGAGAAATTTACCTTAGGGCAACCTGCAACTGTACACTGCTCACATTATGAGTTGCCTCTCCTAGAGAAAAGCATGGGATATTGGCTCACATCTGAGAGGTTAGGCAGATAACAAACTATCTTAATAGACTATCCCAATATGAGAACAAAAGCAGTCTCCTCTTTATCCTTGCTACATTACTTTCAACCTTCAAGAAGGACCAGAGCATGAGTGTATGCAAATAATTGAGTAAGTGCATTCTAGCCACCCTGAACTTAGAGATGAAACAATGGAGAATGTAGACTTGGAGATTTGCACCAACGAAATCAGCTTCATGGACCAGGAACACAGAAGGACTGTTTATGCTATAGTAATCTTAAAATAGGTACTCAAAGCTGAGGGCCTTCCCCAACTATGTCTGCTCAATGAGCAGAGCTCATAGCTTTCACCAGGGCCCTACACTTAGGGAAAGAAAGATAAACATATTCACAGATTCTGGATATGAATTTTCAGTGGTTAATGCTCATTGGGCCATTTGGAAGGAAAGAGTCCGTTATTCTCAGGGAAAAAGAAGATAAAACATTGTATTAGTCAGCCAAAGGGGTGCTAATGTGAAATACCAAAAAAAAATGGGTTGGTCTTTATAAAGGGTATTTATTTGGGGTAGAAGTCCACAGACACCAGGCCATAAAGCATTAAGTTTCTTCTCTCACCACAGTCCATTGCTATGTGTTAGAGCAAGACAGCTGCCGGCGTTTGCCAGGGTTCAGGCTTCTGGGGTTCCTCTCTTCCCGGGGCTGCGTTTCTCTCCAGGCTTAGCTCCTGGTTCCTCCACAAGGTCAGCTGTAGACGATCAGGTGAATGGCTTGCTTCTCTTCTCCTGGGGCCTTCTTTCCAACATCAAAACTGCTTCTCAAAAGACTGCTTCAACTCTGTTCTTTGCCTTGCCTTTTATATTCAATTCCCCACCCACCAGGGGGTGGGGCTCAATGCCCTACTGACTGACATGGCCCAGTCAACGCCCTAATCATAATTCAATCATGCGCAGATTAACAGATCAGATTACAGGCATGATCCAATTATATTTTTGGAATTCATAATTACACCAAATTCCCCAACGGTTACAAACATGATGACATATTCTGGTCTTGTTAGATGCCATCAGGAGGCCTCATGAAGTAGCAGTCATCAACTAACCTGGACGTAAAAGAAATAATAACATATTAGCAACAGAAAATAATTTAAGCAATCATGCAGCAAAAGAGTAGACCAAGTTCCAAACACATAAAGTAGTTACTGCAGTTATTGTATCAAGTATTGATTTAATGCCATTTACACCCCAATATTCCTCAAACGACCTATCAAGAGCCAAGGAATGGGGTTTTCCTTCCAAAACATTACATCTGCTGTATAATCCAGAGGCACAAGGGGAGCCAGTGCAGACCATTCTAGAGGGTGGATTTATCATGATGAAAGAGTAGCCCTGATCCCAGAAAAATTAATGAAAAGAATTGTCCCCTATTTACAACAGAGCACTCACTATGGGAGGGACATCATGTACCAATGGCTACAGAAGTATATTGTGGGTCCTAGCATGAGAAAAACTATACAAAGTGTGACCCAAAAGTGTCTTGTTTGTGCAAAAATCAATTACAAGACAGCTCCCCCACTGATTAAATGGGGGGGTTCAAGCATGAGGAATAGGCTCAAGGGAAGACTGGAAAATATAATTTAATGTTCCAAAAGCCCAAGGAAACTAGACATATCTGTTTGTGTTTGTGGATATGTTCTCAGAGTGGGTTTAGGTTTTCCCTTGTGGAATAGAAAAAGCTTCTAGGCCTTACTAAGGGGAATTATTCCCCAGTTTGGAGTGTTGCTCTCTATTCAGAGGGATAAAAGAAGTGCTTTCATTGCTAAAGTAACTCAAGTCATATCTAACACTTTAGGAATTAATTGGAGGCTATATGTGTTTTGGAGATCACAATCCACAGGGGAAACTGAAAAAATTAATCATACCTAAAAGAGAATGCTAGCCAAGTTCTGCCAATAGACAAATTTAACCTGGGACAAAGCTCTGCTAGTTGCCGTGCTTAGGATACGGTTAGCCCCCAGAAACAAGCTGATTTGACTCTTATGAAATAATGTATGGGAGACCCATCCTTAAAACTAATTGTAATCACAATCTAGAAAATGACCATGTTATTATCTAATGAGAAACAATAAAATCTCTCCAATCCTTAGAAGCCACTCTCTCTGGAATTCACAAATATGCCTCTGATTGGCTCCTGTTCCACACAAATATCCCCTGCATCAAATCAATCCAGGTGATTGGGTACTGAGGGAGGCTAGTTTAGGGAATAAATAGACAAATCTAAAACCAGGCAAAAAAAACATTTGTAAAACACGTGGCCATGGAAACCCACCAGGAAACCCCCTGAAGTACCCAGCAAGAAGAAGGCTGCTGGAAGTACCCAGCAAGAATCTTCCATTTCAAATGAGATTTCATCTGGGGTCAAGGAAAAGCCCCAGATCCTCTAAAGCAGCCTTATCATTGGGCTCCCCTGGGGAACTGATAGGTGGGGTAATCAATGAAAACAGCAAACAGCTGGGACCCCTATCCTGCACATTAGCAAGGCAAGGAATAATTAATAGCTTAAAAAGCAAGCATACAAGCAAAATCTCTCCCTCTCTGCCTGAAGCAGCAAACAACTACACCTGGGGACTAGTAATCTGTTATTTTTTCCCATTTCCATTTTCTTCTCCCATTTTCTCAATAAACTACTGGCCTTATTAAACTGGCATGTTCTTAAATTCTTTTATGAACATAGCCAAGAACCTAGAGGAATCTGGCTACATTTGGTGAGCCAGCCTAGAGTTCTAGATGCAAGGACTGTTGATTCTAAACTACAAATTATAGTCTGTGTTGTACCCTCTTTTGGTTATCCATTTTAAATGGGTTCCCCTATGTGCTCCCACAGGACATAATCCCAGGCCAAAGTCAGGGTACAGGTCACAGGACCCCTCTGCATCTGTGCCACATTCCCAGACTTTTTGGACCTGTCCCTTGCCAGGAGGGTGGGGCAACGGGATTGCAAAGCTGCACTCTACTGAGACAGAGCCTTCTGGGCTGAGCTTCTGGGGCAGTGGGCATGCCTTTTACAGCCTGGATGGGGTGTCTTCATTCTAATCCCCTGGCTTCCTTAACAGCTAGCCCCAGGTCCTAGCACTGGCTGCCACCACCTTCTCCTGCTATTACCAATCCTGTGGCAGCAGTGATGGCAGTGAACTTCAGGGGCTTGTGCCCTTCCTAGGGAGTCTGGCCTCATGCATGCAACTCCCTGTGCATCTGAGCCTTTCCAACCTGTCTTCCTACCTACCCCACCCAGCTCCCCAGTCTGGGACAGGGTGGGAGCATGGAAATAGGCAGGACTGATGTCAGTGCCATGGGAAAGTCCATGTTCCCTTTACCAGGGGGTCACAAAATAGGGGCTGGGTCCATAATTCATTTCAACTCCACATTTAATCTCCATACTACTGAATTCTTCATTTCAGGTTTGTAAAATGCTTTGGAATATTTTAGAAACTCAAAATGCATATGCTAGGAGGTTTTTTTCCCACCCGTGATGCAGGAAGTTTCTGTTTCTTCCTAGCACCCTGGAAGCCCTGACACTGTCTCATTACCTGATATTAGCAAGGCTGTTGGCTGGAACAATTGATCTTTAATCTCTAATGGACTTTCAATGTCTGGCTTAACTGAGAAACTCCCAGGGAGGGCCATAAAATGAGGTATCTTAAGCCAACCCTTATCCTGGGAAGAATCACATATTCTGGGGACTTCTGTTGAAGGGTAACTGCTCCCAACATCTCCCACAAACCTGATTGGGGGCTTTGGACTGAATTCTTGGTTCAGCCATGGGAATGTCCATTAGCAGGGCTCTGAATTCTCAGGATACTGAGATCAGAGCAGTGGCTCCAAATGTTTTCCAAAACCTAAATGGCCCATGAGTTGTTGGTGTCTATTTTGGGGGCTTTGGTTTGGAAGGTAAAAATTTGGACAGACTCTGAGAGGCTGGAATGGCTGACAAACTCTTCTTCATTCTTCTTAGAATAATGGGTATGGTATCTAGCATTCCAGCACACTTACCATAAAGGAGTCTTTTCAGAAATCAGGCAACCTGCCTACTGAAGGTCTATGTGGCTGCAGTATTGCGGTGAGTAGCCTCTACATGGAACCCTGAATTCCACTTAAACCTGTGTAAGAGAAGCCAGATTTGAGGCCCAGAGACCATGTGATCATGTCTCCTTAAAGAAATGAGGAAATGTGCTACCCAAACCAGTCAATTTTAAATAAGCTCAGGGAAATTACTGAGAGGAGTAACCTAGAAATCCAGGCAGTCAGCCTCAGATATCCATAAAAAGCTGCAAAAACATTCCCTGGGCCCTCAAACTTCCATTAACTCCCTTTTTGAAACAGCCTTCTGAATTTTCAACAATTGAGACCATGTCACCAAGATGAAGAGGATAAGAAGAGGCAGGCATGAGGCCCAGAAACAGGCTGATTTCTTTTTTTTGTAAAATGATACATAAATTCATATGCATATATGTGCATTTGTTTACATAAATGTTATTTGTTATATATATATATATTTTTTTTAAAGTGCCTAGATTACCTAAATATTACTCAGAAATTACAGGGCTTCCCATGTTCCCCACCACCCACACCTCCAACAACATCCCACACAACCATTCCTCATCCGTGTGGTACAACACCCGCAATGGATATACACATCCTCAGTCCTAGTCTGGACCTTTATAAACTCAGTTGTGCCTAAAAATGGGAGTGAATGGAGATCAAAATCTAGGCCTTTTACTAAACCTCTCTCCTTTAAAATAAGGAACATGTCCATGTGCCATCAATTAATGTTAAAATGTTCCTATAAATGGGCTTCCATCAGGTCTTTCTCTATGCAAAGGGTATAAAATGCTTTCTTCTGTATTAATCTGTGCTTAAATTTGTGTTTAACTTTTAAATCTGTTTATAACTTTGTCAGTCTTCTCATGCCTAGGAATTCAGATTTGGGGTTTGTCCATTTTGAATGCAATAATTGTAAAAGTTAACCTAAAATTGGGGCTTTAGATGTCAATACTATCTTGCAATTGGATTTGATGTATAAATCTCAAGTTGAATTTGTTTAACTGCTAGTTAAGCAGAAAATCTTAGCAAAGTTTTTAGTTAAAGTGATTAGCAAAGTGATTAGTTAGTAAAAGTGCTCAGTTTGCTTTAAATTAAGAACTTACTAAAAACTGTAAATATTAGGAACTCCTTCCCGCTCATTATGTGGGTCTCTACCCACTGATACAACACATTATGACAGAAAGAACACACACACTCCCTAGAAGCCTGCTCCAGGTGCACCCTGTCCCAAATGCCCCCCGCCCCCAACCAACACCCTAAACCAGTGACCCTTCCTTGTCAGTTTGCCATAAGAGCATTCCCATCTCTGTACTTTCAACCTCATACTCACAAATCCTCAGTGTTCACCTGGTACCTCTCTCAATCCTCCCCCCAGTATCCTGGAACTTCTGACCCACCCTTCCCAATCTACCCACCTGTCAATGCTGCATCACTCAAACCAGCAATATCACTATCCTCCTGTCCTATCTCTTCAATACACAACTGCACTTTATCACTTTACTATAGCTTACATCTGTATGGATGATGGCTCACAACCTTCTCTTCTCTATTTATTGCAAACCTATCTTACAGGCAATAGCTCTCTGAGACTACTCAATTTCCTTAATTCATATCAGTGAGGTCATGTAATATTCATTCTTCAATGCCTGGCTTGATTCACTCAACATAAGGTCTTCAAGACTCATCCATGTTATCCAGTGTGTAAGCACTTTATTCCTTCTAACATCTGAGTAATATTCCATTTTATGTATGTACCACATTTTGTTTATCCATTCATCTGTTGATGGGCACCTGGGTTGATTCTAACTTTTGGCAATAGTGAACAATGCTGCTATGAACATTGGTGTGCATATATCTGTTTGTGTCTTTGCTTTAAATTCTTCAGGATATATACCCAGCAGTGGAATCTCTGGATCATATGGAAGTTCTATAGTTAATTTTTTGAGGAACTGCCAAATTGTACTTCATAGTGGATGGACCATTCTACAATCCCACCAGCAATGGATGAGGGTTCCCATTCCACCACATCCTCTCCAACACTTATAGTCTGCTGTTTTTTTAGTAGCCTCCATCCTAATGAATGTAAGATGGTATTTCATTGTAGTTATGATTTCCATTTCCCTAATAGCTAGTGATGTTGAGCATCTTTTCATGTGCTATTTAGCCATTTGTATTTCTTCCTCAGAGAATTTTCTTTTCAGGTCACTTGCCCATTTTTTAAATGGGTTGTTTGTCTTTTTATTTTCAAAGTGTAGGATTTCTTTATATATGCAGGATATTAGGCTCTGATCAGATATATGGTTGCCAAATATTTTCTCCCATTGGGTAGGCTGCCTTTTTACTTTCTTGATAATGTCCTTTGAGGTGCTGATGTTTTTTTAATTTTGAGGAGATCCCATTTATCTATTTTTTCTTTTGCTGCGTGTGCTTTGGGTGTGAAGTTCATGAAAATATTCCCTATTACAAGGTCTTGTAGATGCTTCCCTACATTATCTTGCAAGATCTTTATGGTCTTGGCTCTTATATTTAGATCTTTGATCCATCTTGAATTGATTTATAGGGTGTGAGGTGGTGTTCCTCTCTCATTCTTTTGGATATGGATATCCATTTCTCCAAGCACCATTTGTTGAAGAGGCCATTCTTTCCCAACTGAGTGGGCTTGGTGGCCTTGTTGAATATCTGATGACTGTATATGTGATGATCTATATCAGAACTCTCAATTTGGTTCAAATTTGTCAGTATGTCTATCCTTGTGCCAATACCATGCAGTTTGGAGCACTGTAGCTTTGTAGTATATTTTAAAGTCAGGTAATGTGATGCCTCCAACTTCATTTACCTTTTTCAATATAGCTTTGGCAATTTGGGTCTCTTACCTTTATGTTGACTTTGGCTTAGAGAAAGGCCAAATGTTAGGAACAAGGAGGCTATCAGGAGTTAACTCTTAGGTACTCCACAACACTAGGCTTAGTCACAAATTCAGTAGCAAAAGGTTTATAAGTATAGTTGTCAATATCAAGGCCCCATCAATTGACCATCTTTCTTCACTAGTCATTATACCTGTACTTGGGGGATTGTTGCTGTTCCATTAGAGAATGTGACAGAGCTCCCCAGAAAGGGAATTCAATAATCTCTTGGTTGTTGTGTGATTCTCTACCCACTGTGGCAATGCCCCATGAATATTTGAACATTTTTATATACATTATATTTATGTCCAGGTGAACTTCCTCCCATGTATTACCCATCACTGACCCCCCATCCCATTGATCCACCCTGCAATATTTGTAAACCCTCTGTGATCCAAAACTTCTTCAAAAAATGAAGCCAAGAATATTGTCAAATTATTTAATAAGAAAGTGAAATAAAAATGACAGGTTTAAAAATAAGAAATAAAATACATGAAAATTTAAAGAAACTAAAGCTAAAATAAAGTAAAAACTTGGGTATTTAAAAATGAAAAATATTTAAAAAATAAAATAAAACTGAAAAAAATTGTTTGACATTTTCCTTTCATCACTGTAATATCAGTTGTCCCGTATGTACAGTGGCATTTTTTCCATTTCTTCTCCAGTGTCTTACTTTTTTAAAATATTGTCTTCAAAGAAGATTTAGGTCACAGAAAAGCTACATACAGAATATAGAGGCCTCTCATATACACAACATACTCCCCCATTTTTGACTTCCCTATTAATAATCTTTTTTTACAGGTGGATGGTATATTTATTACAACTGATATATAAATATTGAAACATATTTAGCTAGCAAGCATGGTCAATAGTTTACATTATGGTTTACATTTTAGACCATACACCTTTAAACATTTTTGATGAAATTTAACATGGCCTATATCCATCATTGCAAGATCATGGAGAACACTTCCATTTCCCCCTAAATACCACCTATTCAATCTATTCTTATCCTCTCTCACCCTCCCCTCAGGGCCCAATACAGCCACCAGACTTCACTCCTTGAAGGACAAGATTCATTGATACTTGCAACAATACTGAGGGATGGACACACTAGGCTGTCGCCCCTACTAAGAACTGCCCATGCTCTCAAGAGACACCCTTCCCTCTGTTTGAGAACATGTTGGTCCTCTCCAGCATGGGAGTCCAACTCCTTCCCACTCATTATGTGGGTCTCCCACAACTGATAGAGCACACTATGACAAAATGATCACTCGCACATTCTCTAGAGTACTGTCCCAGGTGCACACTGTACCGAGTGCCCCCCCATTCAACACCCTAAACCAGTAAAACTTCCTTGTCATATTGGCATGAGTTTTCTCAACATTTTAGTTTCACCTATGTACACTCCAATCCCCAGTGTTCACCTGCACCTTCACCCATCCTTACCCCCAGTTCCATGGACCATCCAACCCATTCTCCCAACTATACTCCCCTGTCAAACTTGCATCACCAAACCCAATAGTATCCATATACTCCTGAAGTATCTCTTGACTACAAAAGTATTCACTTCTACCTTATAGATTTTGTTCATATGAGCATTAGCTCACAACTGTCTTTTCACTTCCTACTTCCTGGAAAATTATCTTCCAGACTTTAGCTTTCTGAGTTGGCTCAATTTGCTTAATTCATATCAGAGAGTTCTTGTAATACTTGTCCTTCAATGACTGGCTTGCTTCACTCAACATAAGGTCCTCAATATTCATCCATGTTACCCCGTGTGTTAGTACTGTAGTCCTTGAGTTGATTAATATTGCAGTGTGTCTATATATATATATGCCACATTTTGTTTGTACATTCATCTGTTGATGGGCATTTGGGTTGATTCCAACTTTTGGCAACAGTGAATAATGCTACTATGAACACTGGTGTGCATATATCTGTTCATGTCCTTGCTTTCAGTTCTTCTGGGTATATACCCAGCAGTGGCATTGCTGGGTCATATGGTTGATCTATCATTGGATTTTTGAGGAACCGCCAAATTGTCCTCCCCAGTGGCTGGACCATTCTACATTCCCACAAACAATGGATGAGGGTTCCCATTCCTCCACATCCTCTCCAACACTTGTAGTCCTCCATTTTTTAAATGGCTGCTAGTCTAATGGAAGTAAGATGGTATTTCACTGTAATTTTGATTTGCATTTCTGTAATAGCTAGTGACCTTGAGCATCTTTTCATATGCTTTTTAGTCATTTGTATTTCTTCTTTTGAGAACTGTCTGTTCAAATCACTTGCCCAGTTTTTACACGGGTTGTTTGTCTTTTTATTTTTGAGGTATTTGATTTCTTTATATATGCTGGATATTAGGCTCCTATCAGATATATGGTTTCCTATTTCCTATTACAATGTCCTGTAGATGCTTTCCTACATTATCTTCCAGGGTTTTTATGGTCGTGGTCTTATGTTTAGGTCTTTGATCCATTTTGAGTTGATTTTTGCATAACGTGTGAGAAGGTGTTCCTCTCTCATTCTTTTGGATATGGATATCCAGTTTTTCAAACACCATTTGTGCAAGAGGCCATTCTCTGCCTTTTGAATGGGCTTGGTGGCCTTGTTGAATATGAGATGATTGTTTATATGAGGTTCTATATCAGAATTCTCAATTCAGTTCCATTGGTCAGTATGTCTATCCTTGTACCAATACCATGCAGTTTTTACCACTGTAGCTTTGTAGTATGTTTTAAAGTCAGGTAGTGTGATTCCTTCAATTTCATTTTTCTTTTTCAATATGTCTTTTGCTATTCGGGGACACTTGCCTTTCCAAATAAATTTCATAGATAGGTTTTCCGATTCAGTAAAAATGCTGTGCTGACATTCATTGTAGATTAGTTTGGGTAGGATAGACACCTTAATGATATTTAGTCCTCCTACACATGAACAGGGTTTATTCTTCCATTTATTTAAATCTTCTTTAATTTCCTTTAACAGTGCTGTGTGGTTTTATGTGTATAAGTCATTTACATCTTTAGTTAAATTTATTCCTAGGTTTTTGAGTTTTTTAAGTTATTATTGTAAATGGTATTTTTTAATTGATTTCCTCCTCAGATATTTTGCTATATGTGTACAGAAACGCTACTGATTTTTGCACATTGATCTTATAACCTACAACTTTATTGAACTCTTTTATAAGTTCTAGAAGTTTTTTGTAGATTCTCAGGGCTTTCTATGTATAGCATCATGTCATCTGCAAATAGTGAAATTTTTACTATTTCTTTCCAATTTGGATGCCCTTTATATCTTTTTCTTGCCTTAGTGCTTGAGCAAGTACTTCTAGGACAATGTATAATAAGAGCAGTGATAGTGGGCATCCTTCTCTCATTCTAATCTTAAAGGGAATGATTTTAGGATTTCACCATTGTATCTGATGTTAGGTGTGGGTTTTTCATATTTGTCCTTTATCATGTTCATAAAGTTCCCTCCCATTCCTATCTTTTGCAGGGTTTTTATCAGGAAAGTATGCTCTATTTTGTCAAATGCTCTTTCTGCATCTAGAGAGATGATCATGTGTTTTTATTTCTTTTGATCTATTTATGTGGTGTATTACATTGATTGATTTTCTTATGTTGAACCATTCTTGAATACTTGAGATGAAACCCACTTGGTCATGGTGTATAATTCATTTGATGTGTTGTTGAATGTGATTAGGAAGTATTTTGTTGAGAATTTTAGCATCTAGTTTCATTAGAGACATTGGTTT
This sequence comes from Cabassous unicinctus, assembly GCA_029593785.1. Taxonomy (NCBI): domain Eukaryota; kingdom Metazoa; phylum Chordata; class Mammalia; order Cingulata; family Chlamyphoridae; genus Cabassous; species Cabassous unicinctus. The sequence continues at coordinate 18,436 of JAQZBX010028849.1, forward strand.
GTGATTTTCCTTTCTTGTGGCACCTTTGACGTTGTTATTAGGGTAATTTTGGAATTATAGAATGAGTTAAGCATTGTTCCTTCCACTTCTGTTTTTTGGAAGAGATTAAGCAGGATTGGTGTTTGTTCTTTCTGGAATGTTTGGTAGAATTCACCTGAGACGTATCTGGCCCTGGGCTCATCTTCGTTGGGAGGTATTTGATGACTGATTCTGTCTCCTTACTTGTGATTTGTTAGTTAATTTCATCAATTTATTCTTTCATCAATGTAGGCTGCTTCTGTGTTTCTAGGAATTTGTCAATTTCCTCTAAACCATCCATCTTGTTAGCATATAATTTTTCAAAGTATTCTCTTATGATTCTCATTATTTCTGTTGGATCATTCATAATATCTCCTACTTCATTACTTATTTTGTGTATTTGTATTATCTTTCTTTTATTCTTTGTAAGTCTATCTAAGGATTTTCAATTTTATTGATCTTCTCAAAGAAGCAGCTTTTGGTTTTGTTTATTTTTTCTAGAGCTTTCTTGTTTTCTAATTCATTTAGACTGCTCTAATCTTTATTATTTCTTTCTTTTGACTTCCTTTGGGGACAGTTTGTTGTTCTTTTTCTATTTCATCCAGGTGTGCAGTTAGGACTTCTATTTTAGCTCTATCTTCTTTTTTGATATATACATTTTTGGCTATAAATTTCCCTCTCAGTACAGCTTTTGCTGAATCCCATAGGATTTGATATGTTGTGTTGTCATTTTCATTAGATTCAGAGTAGTTACTGATTTCTTTTGATATTTCCTCCTTGACCTGCTCTTTATTTAAGAGTGTGTTCTTTAACTTCAATATCTTTGTACCTAACCTGGTTCTTTGCCCTTTACTGATTTCCAGCTTCATTTCATTGTGGTCTAAGAAATTGCTTTGTGTAATTTCAATCTTTCTGATTTCTTTGAGTATTTTTCTGTGGCTTAGCATGTGGTCTATCTTGGTGAATGATCCTTGTGTACTCAAGAAAAATGTATATCTCACTGTATTTGGATGTATTGTTCAGTATATGGTTATTAGGTCCAGATTCTCTAATGTTTTATTCAGAGTCTTTTTTATTGGTTGATTCTCTCTTGAGGTGTTCTGTCTCATGGTGATAATGGTGTATTAAAGTCCCCCACTGTAATTGTAGAGGCATCTATTTTTCCACTTACTTTTTCCAGTGTTTGCCTCGTGTATTTTTAGGCTCCCTGGTTAGGTGCATAAATGTTTATGATTGTTTTTTCTTATTGAAAGATTACCCTTTTTACTGATATATTGTGTCCATCTTTGTCTCTTACAAAGTTTTACATTTAAAGCCGATTTAATCTGATATTAAGATAGCTACTCCCACCCTTTTTTTGTTATTGTTTGCTTGTAAATTTGTTTTCCAGCCATTCACTTTCAGCCTTCTTGAATCCCTGGGTCTAAGGTGGGTTTCTTGTAGACAGCATATAGATGGATCATATTTCCTTTTCCATTTCTGCTAATCTGTGTCTCTTGACTGGTGAGTTAATCCATTATCATTCAGTGTTATTATTTTCAAGGAATTTCTTACATCAGCCATATTCTCTTTGGGTTTATGTATGTCATATGTTGTTTTCATTTCTTTTTGTCTTTTTAATTGTTCTTACACTCTCCTCCAACTCTCTCTCTCCTGTTTTTTTCCTTTCAACTGTAGAACTTCATTTAGTATTTATTGAAGTGCAGGTTTCTTATTGGCATACTCTTAATTTCTGTTTATCTGTGAGTATTTTGAACTCTCCATCATTTTTGAATGCTGACTTTGCTGGATAGAGAATTTGTGGCTGGAAGTTTTTTTTCTTTAGTACCTTGACAATGTCATACCACTGCCTTCTTGCTTACATGGTTTCAGATGAGAAATCTGCACTGAATCTGATTGTGCTTCCCTTGTATGTGATGGTTCTCTTTTCCCTTGCTGCCTTGAGTGTTTTCTCTTTGTCTTCAGCATTGGACATTTTGATAATTATATGTCTTGGAGTAGCCCTGTTGGAATTTATACTGTTTGAGGTGCACTGTGCTTCCTGGACTTGTACATCTATCTCCCTCAATAGGGTTGGGAAGTTTTCAGCCATTATTTCCTCCAACGCTCCTTCAGTTTCCTTTCACTTCTCTTCTCCTTCTGGGATGCCTATAATGTGCATGTTTGTGAGTTTTTTGTTGTCAGTTAAATCCTTAATTCCCTGCTCAATTTTTTCTATCTATTTATCTATCTATTCTACTATCTGTTTGATTTCTGATATACTGTCTTCCACATCACTAATTCTTACGTCTGCCTGTTCAAATTGACTACTATGTGAATCCAGTGTCTTTTTGATTTCTTGGATTGTGCCATTCATCACCATCACTTCCGTTATCTTTTTATGTATGTTTACAATTTCCTCAGTATGTTTTCCTAGTGTCTTCTTAATATCCTTGATCCCTTCCTTCACTTCATTATGTTGGTTCATGATATTTGTTTGGAATTCTGTGATTAGTTGTTTGATATTCTTCATCGCTTTCTGGTTTTTAGATTGTGCATTGGACTGTGCCATGTCTCCTGTTTCTTGGTATGGTTGGTAATTTTTTGTTGATGTCTTATCATCTTTTTATCTTGATGAGCTTATTCAGTGATTAGCTTCTCTCTATAGTCTAGGGTTTTCTTTAGCAGTGGTTTTTATGTGTGTGTTAATTATTCTCTTTGATACTTTTTCTTCTTGTTCTAAATCCTTGCTATTTTCTATATCTTCTTAAAGAAATAGATTAGGGCCACAGAAAGCAAAAAGGTAAGAAAAGAAAAAGGACAATTGTAATAATAATGGTACAAGTTAGAGGAGGGACTGTATAAGACTTAGGAAAATGAATATTTAACTCATGTAAGAAGTTTAGAGTAGTAGGAATTTTAAAAAGTGGAGTACTTACAATGAAATGAGAATCCAAATAGAGAAAAATATACAGAATGAATTAAAAGTCCAGAATGATGAGATGAGAGGAAAGAGAAAAGAAAGGACAAAGAGAAAAAAAATAATTAAAAAAAAGAAAACAGAATAGATTAGATAGAAATAGAAACCAGAAAAAATTGGGGACTAAACAAAGACAGGTGGAATGTAAAAACAACAGAAAGTAGAAGATAGAAAGATGAAGGAAGGAAAAGAGATAGCCTTTGTAGACAGTATCTTTATAGACAGAAAAGGCGAAAGCAAAGAAAAGGAAGCATAGCAAACAATAAACAAGCCAGTGGATACTACCCCAAATAGTGGGGCTCCTGAGGGCTCTGGAGACACCCAGGTCCTATGTTCAGGGCAGATTGTTTGGAATTTGGTGACGTTCCAGTGGTCCCTACTTTGGAGTTTATGCTCCTGAGAATGACAGAGCTGAACTCAGTTATGACTTCCCTACACATGGTTCATCTGTCCCTTCTATTTGAAGCTATTCTTGGGGATAGAGTTGGTAGGTGTATATCCAAGAACACTGAATATTTGGGCTGTCCAAGTTCCAGCTGGGCCCTGAGCCTCAAAAGAGTTGCAAAACCTACTCTCCAGTTCATTGCACTCACCAGGACAACTAACAAGGAAGTGAGGATGGGCAACCACCATACCAAGAAAACAAGAGACCCAACAACTGAAAGCAGGTTTTTACCATCCATTGGTAGTCTGAGATCAAAGTACCCTCTCAATTAGACATTGTGGTGGACATCACCATGCCAGAATCTTCAGGACTGGAGGATGAACTATGGACTAGAGTGGACTTACTGGTATTCTACTGTAGACTTATTGTGATTATAGCAATAGAAGAAATTACTACATTGATGTTGAGACAGGGACCACTGGAGCTTCTGGGGGCAGGGAGTGGGAAAAATAGGTGCAATATGAGAGCTTTTTCAGGATTTGGGAATTGTCCTGAATGACATTTCAACGACAGATATAGGCCATTATGTATCTTCCCATAAGGTGCAGAATTGTGTGGGAGAGAGTGTAAACTGCAGTTTGAACTATGTTCCATGCTCAGTGGCAATGTGTCAGGATGCATTTATCAATTACAAAGACCTTGCCACACTAATGAAGGATGTTCTTTATGTGGGAATGTGTAAAAGGTGTCGGTGTGGGGTATAAGGAAATCCCTATATTTTTTATGTAACTATTATGTAATCTAAGTATCTTTAAAAATAAAAAATAAATTAAAAAACAAAAACAAAAACAAAAACCTGGCAGGAGAACATGCTTTACTTTAAATTAGAGCCAAAATAGAAGGGTCCTTTTTCTTTGGTTAAAATCACTCCCATAGCTGTTAAAGTTAAAGGACTTGCCAGGTGATTACACTTATCCCAAGTGAAGCCAGCTGACCAAGGATGTGCCAGCTGACCAGAAGCACCTGACTGGACATGCAATTGCCAGCCATTAAACAGCCTAAAATACCTCATGAAGAGACAAAGCTAAGCAGTGTCTTTGTCAAAGTCAGTTGTTCCCTCTAATTCAACACAAATGCCTTTTTCTATGGGGAGTGAAAACCAGACAGAAATCTTGTCTGCTTCCATTTCCTATATTTTCTTCCTATACAATAACAAAAAGGGCAATCCCTCTTCTCATCCCTCTCTTTGTTGTCTTATGCATATCCACCACCATGAAAACTGAGATTGGCAATTTATACCAAACCCCATCATCTATAACAATCACTCCCTAGAAATTACTAACAGCATAAAAGAAACTAGCCATACGTTAGAAGTTCTATTACAGCAAACAGATTTTCTTGTCTCTGTGATGCTTCAAATTAGCAGGGCACTTAACATGCTAACAGCAGCACAGGGAGAAACATTCTACTACTTAAAGAGAAATGCTGTCTCTGTGTAAATCATTCTGAGATAGTCCTGAACAGCATTCAAAACCTGTGAGATGAAGCCCACCAACTTTGGGAGGATGCCACCCTTAAAATCACCTGGAGTTTCCTACTCTTGTGGTCCTTTTAGTGGCACCATATATCTTCAAATTCTAATTAAGTTTATTCCAGAATCACTGCCTTATTAGCCATGTGGGAATTTCATCCAGCTCCACCCACAGTGCCAGACTTTTATTCCCCCTACTGTGATAGAGTAGCTAGAAGGTTTTGCACCTTGTCAGGTAGAGGCTACTGCCCCTAACCAGCAGGAAATAATTATAGAAGAATGACCATCATTGTTCAGCATCCCCTAATGAATAAAGGTGTAAACCTTCTGAAGGGAGAGTTGAGGCAGGCAAGTTTAGGGAATGGGAAGAAGCATCTAAAGCATGGCAGAAAAACATGGCCATGAATCACGTGGCCATGTAATCCCACTTGGAAACCACAAGGGATAAACTCCACCAGAAGGGTACTGGAAGAACACCACAAGAATCCTTCATTTGGAATGAGATTTCATCCAGTGTCAATGAAAATCCCCAGATAATCAAGAAGGGCCTTATCATTGAGCCCCACATGGGGAACTAAGGGGTGGGGTAATGAATCAAAACAACAAAATATGGGACCCCTCCCCTGACCATTAGCAAGGAGAGGAATAATTAAAAACTTAAAAGGCAAGAATACAAGTCAAATCTCTCCCTCTCTACCCAGCAGCCTGCAACTACACCTGGGGACCTCAAATCTGTTATTTTCTCCCATTTCTATTCTTTTCTCCCATTTCCTTAATAAACTACTGGGCTCAGTAACCTAGCATGTTCTTAAATTCCTTTATGTAACATAGTCAATAAACTAGAGAAATCTGGCTACTGCCCTTCTTAGAAATAGTAAAATGGAGCACCCAGGTAGTCATATAAAAGCCCAATGGGATGAACCTTATCAAGTATTGCTTTGTACTCATTCTTCTGTTAAATGACAAGGTATCTGACCTTGAATCCATAGTTCAAGTGTGAAACCCATCATAAGCCAAGAGGGTGATTCTCCATCTTCCTGAAAGAAGGCTGAGGCTCCATGTCCCTTGGCACCAGATAAAGACCACAACCATAACCAAGATTCTCCAAACCTCTCATATAGCTGTGAATCCATCACAAATTTAAGACTACTTTCCGAGAGAGCACTCTGCATGGGACCATTTTTCCAATCGGGATTTGGGCTGGCAGTTGAAAGGGACTTCCCAGCCTCATGAGAGACCAGATGTTGTGTTTTCCCTGATTTGGTGAGTGGTTGCATATATTTTCATTCAATGTTATGTCTTTAGTTGATTATTTTCTTTTGTGATTGCTTAATTGTTATAATCATTTGATATAACCACAAACTCATTTGATTAAGTAAAGTTTCCTTTGCATAGCAAATAAAAAAGACTACTTTTCAACAGGAAATAGCAAATAAGTAATATCTAATGTAGGTGGTATTACTTGGTCATGTATACTTTTCTTATTGCCTGGATTCTTTTAATAATATTTTACAGGCTAATAACACCATGCCTTTCACTAAAGGTTGGGGCCATTTTCTGTGTAGGAAATAATCTAGTTTACTCAGCATCTTAGATTAGGTACCAGATTGTAACCACTAGCTAAACACTTTAGATTTTATTATAAAAATGTTTATCATTGCTTTCAAACTTATACCTTTATCTGCTTGTAACCTCCACTTTCACATGGAAAATTGGAAGGGAAATTTCATTATTAAAGCCCTTCTTTTGGGAGGACAACTGAAGTATTGCTGTGTATGTCATCCAAATCCTTATAAAAATCCTCTTCCTATATTGCTGCTATAACACTACCCTGTTTCCTTTAGGCCCCAGAGTTAATTCCTTTAGAGGGTCACCAGAACCTTAGAATTGAGCTTCCCATAGAAGGGGAATTGCTTACCTTTGGTTATTTCCCTTGCTTTTATCTTACCCCCTATCATAACTGATCCTTAGAATGACATGGAAGACATGGAGTGATACTCATAAACACCTTTCAGCTGCCCCAAATTATGTATGAGAACAGAACTAACATACTCTGTGTTGTTGCAGACAACCATGATCAAACAGGCTGTAATTATATTGTGAATGGGGTCCCTAACTATGTGGCAATTTATCAGGATTTAATGGAAGGGGCTATAAATATAGAAGGAGAGGTATATACCTACTATACTATCAAAAGGTCTGATAATGACCAAAATTGGGAGTTGGCATCTAAATAGCCAAGAAATTGAAATAAATAGAAAAAAAAAGAAAAAAAAATAAGATCCTGTATAATACTTTCTTTACATGAAACGTAGAAAGTTTACCTTTTGTCTGCTCTCTGCTATGATTTTAAAAGAAACTTGTAGTGCCTTAAATTAATGAAATACAGGCTCTACAGAGAACTTCCTGGGAAATTATCTGTTCCCCATAAGGATCTATATTTATCTGTTGAAGGTCAAGGAGACATTTACCTTTTATAGGATTTGAAGATTATACCTTTGACACTCATAGCAGAATGTTTCAATGTGTAAAGAATGCCTAGATGAAAGGCCTGTGTACCCAATGGTATTTAAAGCATGTTATTTCTATTAACAAACCTACCCATCAACATTGTAGTAAATAAGCATGAGGTATGTTCATAGATGTCTTAGGTTTAGCCATAGAGATATTTGTTCCTTGGATTTAGTTCATCTATCATGAAGAAGATCTGTTTAACTTGACAGATACAGTAGAACTGGGTAACCATACTGTGGCAACACTAGAGACTATCCAAATCTCCATTGACACTTTGGCCCATGTCATCATGAAAATAATCAAGTAGGCTTGGACTATCTCCTAACAGAATGTATGAATGTATGCAATAGTGAACACCTCTTGTACTTAGGTAAATACCTCAAACACAAAAGCTTTATAATCAAGCAAGTTGGTGACATAACATTAATAACCCATCTGCATAAACCATATGGGAGTCACTTCAAAGTTTTTTACCTGAACTATCCTGGCTTTGCCAGTTTTGAGTCCAGTAATATCCATAATGATACTCCTGCTATTTGGACCAATAATATTTAAATTAATAATTTCCTTTGTTTCTCAGAGATTACGTGCTACTGGACTGTTATTCTCATCAGCATCTATCACAATCAAGAGTGTAGGTCTGTACTGGAATCAAACATCCTAAAGCCTGGAGCTAGAGAAGATCTTAAGCATCAAGGCAAAGTGATTCATTCCTTAAATCCTGATCAGCTTCCCCTGTCAGCAGGAAGAAGGTAGAGCCTGATTTGCCCCAATCCCTCAAGACTGAGGAATGTCCCAATTAAAAGAGGGAACAAAGCTGCCACTTTCTCACCCCATGAAACTGTTATTCATTTTATGAATTTGGCATTGTTTATGAATTTCATAAATAGTTATTGGAGTTTGTAAACTTGTCTGTCAGAGGTATCATTTTTAATTGATTAAATTATAACTGGGACTTTGAGTGGGCCAGGTCAGTAGGGCATTGAGTACCCCCCCCCTTGGTGGTCAGACACTCACAGAGAAAAGAATGGGCAAAGGACAGAGTTGGGAGTTTTGAGCTGGAGCTAGGGAAGTGAACACACAGGAGAAGAGCACAGAGGAATAGAGATGACTCCTTAGACATGGGAAAAGCCACAGACAGGGCTGTTCACCTGATAGTCTACAGCTGACCTAGTGGAGAGAAGCAAGCCTGAGCACAGAGAGAAACAAGCCCCAGGAAGTGAGGAACCGAGGAAGCCAAAACTCTTGTCAGATGTCAGCGGGCATTTTGCTCCAAGTGGCAACAGACTTTGGTGAGGGAAGTAAATTATACTTTATTGCCTGGTAATGGTAAACTTCTACCCCAAATAAACACCCTTTATAAAAGCCAACAGATATTTGGTATTTTGCATCAGTACCCCTTTGGCTGAATAATACAGAGTTTGGTACCAGGAGAGGGGTTGTGCTTTTGCAATTATTAAAATGCTGGAAAGGTTTTATAAATGGGAAAGAGGTATATTTTGGAGTAATTGTCAGGTGCTTGGGAGAAAAGACCTACAGTGCTTTGAAGAGACTGTTGATACTAATATGGACTCTAAGGAGACTTTTTATGAGACCTTAGAAGTAAATGATGAAATTATTATTGGAAACTGGAAGAAAGGTGATCTGTGTTTTAAAGTTGCAGAGAAATTAGCAAGATTAACTCCTGCTGTTCTAAGGAAGGCAGATTTGAAAATGGCAAGCCTAAGCATTTAGCTAAAGAACTATCTAAAGTAAACACAGAGAGTGCAG
>JAQZBX010028850.1:0-27610 GCA_029593785.1 Cabassous unicinctus
AACTATGGTCCATGCTTAATGGCAAAGGCCCAGGATGTGTTTATCAATTGCAATGAATGTGCCACACCAATGAAGGATGTTTAGGTGGGAGGTTGTGGGAGGGGTGGGAAGTGGGGCATATGGGAATCCCTATATTTTTTGTGTAACATTTATGTAATCTAAGTATCTATTAAAAAATAAAACTAATTTTTTAAAAAATATCTTAGTTTTGCCACTTTATTGAAACTCACCTCCATAATCTATCTGGTAATTTCTGGTGAAATTGTGGTACTCTTCACCAATTTAGTTGTGACTATTTACATTTTGGAATCTTCACATATAACTCCTATACATGATACACAGGCTCTAAAGCCCTATTGAGGGGAGACACTGTGTTTAATGCACTTATTCCATCTTAAATGGTAATGGAACTCAAAGTTCCATGTGATATGACATTTCTCAGTTGGATGCATCATAGAGAATGCTTCAGTGAGATTCTCGTCATTTCTGCTATTCCATATAGTCTTAGACTATATTTGCAAATGGTCTGACAAGTGGATGAAAATGGCCTAATAGTAGTATTCTGATTCTTAAGAGTTTTGTACTCCTACAAGGGAATGGCACTTGCCCAGATCATATTAACTTATTCATTAATAGCATTATATTCCCACTGTGTTCTTCATCCCTTCTATCCTTAATATGAGTTTCCATTGTCTGATTCAGCTGAGAAAATAATTAGGTCTATCAGGGGAAAATTTTGTAATATGTTTGGGATTAGAAAATCCCCAAGGTTACTTCCCAATATTGGCATGTGTAGTGGTATGCATAATGATGATAGCAATAATCAGAAACAGAAGGGAAAATCTGATGCAATAAACCCTGACTCATATGTAGAATCTCCTGAGGAAGTCAACGTCTTTTCATCAGAGTATCCAGCTTGTGCTCTTCCTACAGAATTTGAACATGCCAATGCCTACATTTTCATTAGACAAGTCCTATTTAAATCACTTAAGTAGATATATATCCTGTTAAATCTGTTTCCCAGAACACTGATTAATTTACTGCCCATGGAATTTGTTTTATTTTGTTATAAGTGTCTAAGTATGTGTATAAGTATTTCTAGATGTTAATTTTTCCAATTTTTATTACTGATTTAAATAACATACTCTCTTATTAATAAAATTACTTAATGCCTTGATAACCCTAGTATAAATACCCAACTTCAATACCATGTACAAGATTGTGTTTGCTATAGTATTTCTTTTATTCTTCAGATTGTATTAAATTAAGTGTAATTATTCTCATTAATACAGCTACTATATAAGCAGTATTAAAATGTGTTGCTTATCTTACCAATTTGTGCAAAATACAAAGTAAATTCATAGAATGGTTTGAATTATTAAATCATCCTAACAAGTCTCTTAATTTTACTTTTAATTATCTTAATTTATTATATATGATATATAGTTTAATCAAATATTTGTGTTTATATCTAATTAAGATCTCTAAAATTATGAACTAGTGAAGAAAATATAAGTAAATAAAACCACCATCAACTTTAAGTTTTCTGTTTTTGTAATAATGACCATTTTATTGGGTGTGAAATATCTCAGTATACTTCTTATCTGCGTTCCCCTAATAGCTAATGATGTTGAACATTTTTTTCCATGTGCTTTTTGTCCTCTTTGGAGAAATGTCTACTCAATTCTTTGTCCCATTTTTTAAATTGGGTTCCTTGTCTTTTTATTGTTGGGTTGTATGATCTCTTTATATAAAATGGATATCAAACCCTTACTGGATATGTGGTTTCCAAATATTTTCTCCTATTGAGTAGGCTGCCTATTCACTTTTTTGAAAAGTTGAATCCTGTGGTGGAAGATGGACTATGGTTAACAGAACAAATATAAGAACATTCTCCAATGAACTATAACAAGTATTTAATACTATACAGGGTGTCATTAACTGGGTAGGTTGGGGGAAAAGTCACGAAGTATAGGATATTGGTTTTAGTTAGTGTTCATGTTTTGATGATGGTCTTTCACAAATTGTAAAAATTGTTTCACAACAATGCAAGCTGTTAGTGGTGGGGTAATGTATGGGAGCCCTGCATGATGATATGCATGTTTGTTTTTTAAGTTCCCAACTTACGCTATACAATTATTATGGATGTTCATGTATTTATGATACATGTATTTATGATTATGAGATTAAGCACAGGCACATCCAGTGCATGCTGTGTGTGGAGACCTGCAAGCAGAAAAGGAAAGTCAGCACTTACAAGAGGTGAGGCCAGAGACAAAGGCAGTGACTTACTGGGATTTTATCCTCTAAGAAATTGATTGTCTGGGAGTGGTTATAAGCAAAGGAGTGCTCTCTGGAGCCCCCTGCAGGAGGGTGGATTTAATGGAAGTGAAGCCAGAGGCAAGAAGACCAGTTATTAAGTTCACCAATGAGTAAGAGAGGATCAGGTCCAGGCTAGAACCATGATAGTGGAGATGCAGAGAACAGGAATTGTTTGAAAAATATTTAGGTAAAATCATCTGAATTTGGTAATTTTTGGGGTGAAGGAGTAGGAGGAAACAGGGATGGATTCCTAGGTTTCTGATTTCAATAATAAGATGGCTGTATTAGTCTGCCAAAAGGGTTCTAATGCAAAGTACAAGAAATCTGTTGGCTTTTATAAAGGGTACTTATTTCGGGTAAAAGCTTACAGTTACAAGGCCATAAAGAGTCCAACTCAAGGTTGCTTTCTCACCAAAGCCAATTACCACATGTTGAAACAAGATGGCAGGCCATCTCTCCCTGGTCTCTCCTTCCTCTTAAGGTTCTGTGGTCCCAGCTTCTTCTTATCTCACCTGTAGGCTTCCATAGGACTCATTTCCTTCTGGGCCTTCTTAGCTGCTCAGCTGCTCTGTTCTCTTCAGCTGCAAACTATCAGGTGAATGGCTCATCTCTCCCTGGGGCTTTAGCCATTTAAACCATCTTCTTTGTGTCACATGGCAGGACCAAAATTACCAAGCTCTCTCTTTCCCATGTCTATGGAGCACTCTTTCTTCCTGTGTGTCTTCTTGACTGAGTGTCCATTTACATAAGCCTAATAAGGGGGCAGGGACCCAACCAGAGTTGAATCAAAAGCCTTACATTTATTTAATCAAGTAAATTCAAAGACTTTGAATTAATACAGTCAAAGGGTAACATACCCAGAGGAACAGATCAGTTTACAAACTTAAATCTTTCTCTTTTTTAGAGATTCATAAACAATCTCAAACTGCCACAATGGCACTAACTTCAAAAGAGATTATCGGAGAAATATCAGGAAGGATTTTCTTTTTCACAGGTGAGATATAAATATATATTATATATGTATATGTGTATATATATAATATGTGTATGTCTGAAGTTTGTGGGAAAGGGTTGCAGGATGGTGATTTACACATCAGGGATGTCAGCATATAAAGCAGTAGTTGCAACATTGAGAGTTGTGATGAATTTACAAAGGGGCCATGTATAGGGTGAGAAGAGGCAGGCAGAAGAAGAGGAGTCCAAAAAAAGAGAAAGAAAAGGAATAGTCAGGGAAGTAAGTGAAGGATCAGAAGACTGTGGTGAAATGACTGTGGTGAAGACAAATGAGATGAAGGTGTCAAGAAGTGATTAGCAAGTGTCAAATAGAGAAGAGGGGGTAAGCACTGGACAGTATCTCCAGGAGTTAATGATTAGTGATGGCAGCAAGAGTGAGGAAGAGGTAGGGGAGATGCCATATTGCTATGGGGTGTGGACTCAATGAGAAGTGAGCAAGAGGAGAAGGAAAGTGTAGATTACTCTGAAATGAGATTGGATGGGAGCTAGACAGGGGTGGAGAGGCTAGAAGCTACATTCCAGAAGCACAGAGACTAAGTCTGTTTTATTCCCCCACCATATCCTTAGCACCTAGATCAATGTCTGTTTTTGTGAGCCCTTAGGGAGAGTTCTTTTCCAAAAGGGGCCATAGTCCCTCAAGTAAATAGAACCCTGCCAACCATCTCCACCCAATGTGCAGACATGCCCAGACTTGCCTAAATCCCAAGCAAAAAACAACAAAAAACAGAAAACAAACAAACAAAAAAAAAAAAACACTTGGCTTCTAGCTTGATCCCCTGCTAAGCAAATTTATAAAAATATTTCATGACTTAGGCCCATGAATTCACTCATCAAGATGCACAGAAGACCAAAATTGCTATAAAAAAAGAGGTGAGTGATATGAAACAGCAAAAAGAAACCACACATTGTATGCAAATTTCATCTTGTTTGACTAAGAAAGAATCATGATTAATGAAAACCATAAACAGGAAACCATCTCTGTTCCCCCAAATGTACTGATCATTCTCTTGCAGGCCTTACAATTTAATCCTACTATGTTCAAATGGGCAAAGAAAATGCAGTTTCATTATTTTCTACCTGGAATTTAGTCTTTGGGGCCAGTTATGGTCTACTCCAGTTAACATAGTCCAATTCAAGAATTCAGATGGCCTTTTTAGGGAACTTTTGGATACTGCTCATTTTTCACATTTTCTCCCCTTTCCTTTGCTTTCCTTTAAGAGAATACCTGGATTGTGGTTGTGATATGTGATCTTCTGGTGGTGGTAGGGGAGAGGCAGAGCCCTTGGGTCCACACAGTGTTTTATAGATCAGTGCTTCTAAACCTTACATGTGATATGAATTACCTGTGGATGTTGTTTAAATGCAGATTCTGATTCACTGGGTCAGGGGTTATACCATAGATCCTGCACATCTAGACAGGCTCCACGTGCTATTGATGCTGCTGGTCCTAGAACACACTATAAGGGAGCAAGGCTGGATCTTGCAGTTCTCTGCTACAACATGTTTGGTGTGTTTGGCTTCTAGACTGGCAATGACTAAGGTATGACTTGACACATTAGACATTTTGAGGCAACATGCTGACCTTCATTACTAACACTAATGGTCACAGCCATCTTCTTTAGTTACAAAGCCTTTGAAAATTGGGCCTCTTTGACTCTACACAAGTCTGGTCTTCTGATCCTCTAGTGTAACTGCATCTATGCACTAGGACATGTCTGGGTTCTTTGCATGCTATACAAGGCATGGGGAGCACAGAGTGTAGCCTCACACTCACCTATCAAACTTCTGTCCACCACTTTTGTGCCATCTTCTTGTACTATACTGGCAGGTCACATCTGGGTCTTTTTCAACTCAATGCAGGAAGCCATCCACCTCTAATCACCATAATTTCCCCACATCTATCTATGTATTTGTAAACTCCCTTCCCCCAATTCAGAGTGAAGCCTCAAGAAGGCGGAGACAGACTCATAAAGTGCCTCCCTGCTGGTTCTACCTCTGCCTCACTTATTGCTGCAGCCCCCTTAACCAGAAGGGCAGGACTTTCCATTTCCTTTCTGTTACGTCCCGAGTTATGCCTCTTTGAGCATAATTGGGTTCCACAGAAGTTTAGAAACTCTTTTACTAAAAGAGCCTCATTTTCAAGACATGCTACAGATCTTGAGATTCAATGACCCCTTTTCTTATGCAGTCTGGAGCAATGAGCCTCACTGCTCAACCATGGATTTAGAAGGCTGCAAGGAAAGATAATTTAGGGAGGAAATTAAATTAGAGTGCTTTACTTACTATATCAAAAACATTATATCTAAGATGGCTGCAGAGTAAAGAGCTCCAAGAGTCAGCTTTTCCTATAGGGCAGTTATTAGTCACACAAAGGTATCTAAAGCACCTGACTGGGGTGACCAGGAGATCAGAAAAGCAAATTGCAACATCCTTAAAACAATGGAAGGAGGAGACTGCCCATCTGCAGTGAAGATTTGTAAGTAGAACACTTCATGCAGTGGAGGCCAGTGCCAATCTTCTACTCATGGTGCAAGTTGCTTCAGGAGCTATCCCATGGCTTGAGCTGGAAGCTCCATTTCCTAAAAATGGGAAAGGAAGACATGGTTGGGCAATGACTTCAGCTACTGATTAGAAAAACTGGTTGGCTAAAGTATAATCCTAAGAACAGCTGAAGTTTGAACATGTCCAAATTGGAAAGAGGCCAGTAGCCACCATTTTAATTCTGCCCCCAGCTTGAAGGGAAACAGGGCTTATTGAGAATTACAGTGACAGTAGGGACTGGCTTCTTTCCACCCAAATCAGACTGCAGGCCTAGACTATGTCCCAGCACCAACTCTGGCAGGGAGGAAACTGGGGGCACCTGCGCCAGCCTCTCTGGGCAACTGCAGGGGCTTTTGGCCACCACAGACTGGGTAGTCAGACACCTGGGGCTCCACCCCCACCCTCCAATAGGATAGGAAGTGAGCTGTGTTTCCTTGGCCTCTATGGGCTAATGCAGGTGCTTTTGACCCACACAGGCTGGTTTGTTGAGTGCCTTTGATTCCATCCCACCCTCCCCCAAAGGAAAAAAGGGGGCTGGTATCTCTTTAGTCTCTTTGGGCAACTGCAGGCACTTTTGGCCTATACTGACTGCATTTGGGGGGCCTCTGGCTCCAACCCCCCAATAAGATAGTAGGGGAGCTATGTATCCACAGCTTCTCTGGGCAACTGCAAGTGCTTGTGGCAAACATGGTCTGTTTTGTTCAGCATCTTTTGTTCCATCCTCACCCCATAAAGGGCAGAAGGGACATTATTGCCTCAGCCTATCATGGCAAATGCAGGCACTTTTGGCCCACATAGATTAGATTGTTGGGCACTCTGGAGGGTCTGTCCCCACCCCTGGAAGGGAAGGAGGTGGGTGGGTGCTATTTCAGTCTACCTGGGCAACTGCGGCCAGTTTTGACCTGCACAGCTTAGTTTGCTGCCCAGAACAGCTCCATCCCCACCTCATGCAGAGGAAGGGGCATGAAGCTTCTTAAGTCTCTCCAGGTAACTACAGACAGTCTTAACCTTCACAGCTTCGATTACTACACATGGCTGCAGCCCTGTCCATATCCCTGTTTGAGAAGAAAGGTGGGAGAAGCACCATTGGTTCCTGAGGCAATGCAGGCAGCTTCAGTCTCCACACCTTACAGTACCAACTACATCCTCAGTTCCTACTATAAAACCAGCAAGGGAGAAAGGGCAAGAAAGCACTAAACTAAAGAGAGAAACTGTGCCCAGAATAAATAAATCTAGTAAGCCAGATGCCAAGACACCAACAAAAAATTACAATCCATGCTAAGAAATAGGAATATATGGCCCAGTCAAAAGAACAAGATAAGCCTCCAGATGACATAAACTTTGGTACAATATTATTAAGTAAAAAAAGTCCCACATTATATCTAGTACTACCACACCAACACTATATCTCATATTGTTAGTTCATGTCACCCATTTTTGCTCCATCTTCCCTTCTGATTTAATTGTAATATAGTTATTACCTTACCACACACTCCTGCCCTTCTGCTCTAGAAATCTTGCCCTTTCTAGAGATCCAGGATATATAATGTTCATTAAGATTATGACATTAAGAGTAGGGGTGTGATAATTACAGACACTTAGGCAAGTGTCTTGATATCCTCCTATGGAGTGAACTTCACTGAATATAGAAAGTCCCCTTTTCCCCAGGCCAGGCCTGTGAACCTAAACTTAATAGCTCTATTTGTGCCTAATTGATGATGGTGGTGGTGGCAGGGGTGGTGGCAGAGATGCTGTTGTTTTTAGAAGCTTTCCCCATTAAAAAAATATCTGATTCTTCATCATCTAGGGCCTCTGATTAATGGAAGGTCAGGGTTAATCTGTTGTAAGGTGTAAAACTATTCTCCCTATCTAGAATGTCCTTTATTCACTTTTTTGCCTCGAAAGATCCTACTTTGTCTTCCAAATGCAGTATTGCCTACTGTGTGCAACATTCCCTGCCTCTTCCCCTCCACCTAGGAAGAACTGAGCTGTTTTTGTTCTGTGCCATCACTGTATCTTCTAAACACCCCTATTATTGCATCTTTCACAGTGAATCCTGAGTATTTGTCACCATGTCTGGCTCCCCAGAGTTCTCTGTATCACTCACAGTATTCCACAGTCTGGCACATAGTAGGTGATTAATAAATATTTGTTGACTGAGTAGCTGAATGTATAAATGAATGGTGCTAAAAGAAGTAAAGTGTAGAGCCAAAGGTCCTTTATCTGTTTGGCATTATTTATGAATTCCAAAAACAGATATTGGATTATGTTTGTGAACTGGTCTGTTCCTCTGGGTATATTAGATTGTATTTTCTCCAGAGGTTTCACTTTTACTTGATTAAATTATGATTAAGGCTTTGATTGAGCCACATCAGTAGGACATTGAGTCCCCACCCCCTTGGTGGGCGGGGATTCACAGAGAAAACAACATGGCAGAGGAGACAGTTGGAGTTTTTTCATGCTGGAGCTCCAGGAAGTAAATACACAGAGAAGCAGATATGTGAGAAAAGAAAGAAGGCTCCATTAGACACCGCAGAAGCCCCAGGAAGAGAGATGAGCCATTTGCCTGATAGTTAACAGCTAGCCTTGTGGAGAGAGCAGAGCAGCTGATCCTGGAGAGAAATGAGCCCCAGGGGAGAGATGAGACTTTTCCCAGGCTACAGTTGAGGTTGGAAGAAGCTGGGACCATGGAGCCTTAGGAAGAAGAAGATTGAACCTCCTTGCAGACATCAGCAGCCATCTTGCTCCAACACGTGGCTACAAAATTTGGGGAAGGATGTAACTTACACTTTATGGTCTGGTAACTGTAAGTTTCTACACCAAATAAGTACACCTTTATAAAAGCCAACAGATTTCTGGCACTTTGCATGAGCACTCCTTTGGCTGACAAATACACCCCTACTGAAAAAGAGTGTGGAATTCAAATGTTGGATTCTGACTCCAACGTCCAATTTTACCCTATGCTGTGCTGCCCTGCACTTTTGGAATTTCACATTGAGGGAGCTTGTTCTCCAGCATGATAGATAGGAGTGAACTACCAAGAGCCTCACGTTGTTTTTTCCAGTCATTTCTCTCTTCACCCTTCTGTGATATAAAGCTGATTTCCCAGAATTCCCACCTGGACTGGGTTTTAGGGTGAGTGTTTGTAAGAGAACTGTAACCAGACTGAGCCCTCCAAAAACAAGAGCAGGATGTTGTCAGATTTTGTCTGACAACAGACAAAATCTAGGTTCTTGGCTAAACTGCAAGAAATGAATTTCAAGAGCACACCACATTGCTTAAGCCAATAATTTATTAAGGTAGGGACGGAAGAGAAATGGGAGAAAATAACAGATCATGGGTCACAGAGAGAGGAAGGAACTGAAGAGTTTTAAAGAGGGCCAAATTATAGACTACAATTGCCCATTATAGATTATAAATATCCATGTTTACTTGCATATTGGTTCAGTTGGAGGCACAGAAGACAGGAACAGGGAGGGAACAGGCACAGGGACAGCGCCGGTTCACTTTCCCCCTTGCCTTTTAAACTGTTAATTATTCTGCCCCTTTGCTAATGACACGAGAGGAGTCCCAGCTGTTTTCTGTTTTGATTGATTACCCCACCTATCAATCCCCTGGGAGGGCCCAATGATAAGTGCCCCAGAGAATATCCAGGGCTTCTCCTGGCTTCAGAGGAAATGTCCTTCTGAATGGGAGAATCTCATGAGGGTCTTCCAGCAGCCATCTTGGGGATATTGATGTCCACATGGACTTTTTGCCAGGTTCCTGATCTGTCTATTCCCTGTTTTACTAGCCTGCTTTAAGGATAGAGCTCTATTTTTGAAGTCTTCCTATAAGTTTTGTTTGCATTTTTTAGATATTTTATATGCTTGACATGGTGCTAGTTTTTTGTTTTTTGTTTTGCAAACTTTATTTCATTTAATCATCACAATTGCCTTTTGAGATAAGTACTGCGGTTGTGCCTGTTTCACAAATGAGAAACTGAAATTCATAAGGGATAATGCAAATTTCCCTAGATTATATGTTTAGTTCCTAGGCAGGAACTCAAACCTGCCTAGGTCTGCTTGATACCAAAACCCACTTTCTTAAGATAATGGAATCCAACAAGATTAGACCACTAGGGAAGAGGGAGGGAAAATTAATTATGAATTAACCTTTATTGGATATAGCAGGTATTTGTCAAGTGTTGTGGCCACCCAGCATCTTTGAACACCTTTCCCATATTTGGGAAATTTTACTGAAAGTGGAAGCCAGACACTTGCCATTGTGCAGAAAGGGAAAATGCCACTCAAACCACTTAGCAGGCCTGTTAGGGCAGTTTTCACTGAGGAGCGCTCACAGAGACAGTAGCAGGAGCTGGCATTAGGGCTCCTAATTTCCTTTGCAGTCTAGGGCAGTGCACAGAAATCTAATGGGATGAAGCAGCAGATTCCTGGAGAGGGACTTTGATCTTGGGCCATGCAGCTCATAGGCAACATGATTAGGGAAGCACTCGCCCTTTCCATGGGGTCATCAGGGGTCAGGGTACCATGGTAATATGACATAGTAGACCTTGGCCTCAACTTCCATGGTTTGGGGGAAACACCATGACTTCCTCTGGTATGATGAGGGAGCTGGGGACCATGGCTGCAGTTGCAGGAGTATGATGTGACAAGCTACTCACCCAAACCCCAGCATCCCAATCACCCATCACAACTGAGGAAGTACCAGGTCTTCTATTATAACCAAAGTGTGCTTCCAAGCCTGATTGACCAAAGTCAATTGCTTTAAGCACTGACTATAGATTCATCTGATTTTGCAAGAGACCAACTGATTTTCTAGGAGGCAGCCTACAGGGGATCAGTCTGAGCCAAGTTTCCAAGGGGACAAGTCTCCAGGGCCTACTGTGATGCCTGTGCTTAGTGGTGGCTGCAAAAGGGTTGCTGTTGGGACAGACCCATGAGGCAGTTTGGACACTACTTTTGTCCTTATGGCCCCAAGCTTATCTGGATATCCAGGAAATTCTCTGAGCTACCAGATAATGTGTAATAAACATGTCTTCTGCTTCAACCAGCTGAAGAAAGTTCTGCTGTTTACAACTTAGGTCTAGGTTGATAATTGATCATCTGTTTTATGCCAGGCATTATCCTAGTCCCTGTCTCATTCTTTATCTCAGCAGATTCTCACACACACACAAAAAAAAACCCTGACAATGTAAGTACAATTTGCACTGCTGAAGAAAAATGTGATAAAGCTGTGGTAGGGATGAGGCCAGCCAGATTGAGAGAGGAGCTCTCATGAAGGGTCCCATTTGTCCAGGTGCTGGGTTTGGCTTTCTCTAACAAGCCAGTACTTCCCAGTATGATGTGCATGCTCCTGGCTTTATGTGAGGTGTATGCCAAGTACCTGACTGCAGACCTGCAGAGACAGCCACTTCCACCAGGTGGTGTCTTTGACAGACCCAGCTACAAGCTTCTTTGCAATCCCACATTGGCAGCTGGCCATACCATGCTTCTTAGATTCTTCTCCCAATTCTGACTGACTTACTCCACTAGTGCTTCAGGTGCAATGTCTACAGGCTATTCTCTGACCCTCTGATTTTCTCCCCCAAGCCTTCCCTTCTCAACTCCCCATAGTCAAGTAAGTGCTTTCTTTTTACACTAACTACATTATTTCCAAAATGTGTGGTTCTCTTTCCCTGATTAAATTATTATTGATACAATTGGTAAAGTAAAAACTGGAATGAGAAATAACATACACAGTAAAATTAAATTTAAAGTTTGCCATTTTGCTCAAGGCAGCCTAGAATAATGAGAAAATTTGGGCTTTTGTATCTTAAAGAGTTGGGTTCTAATCTCAGCTTTGCCCTTATAGCTGTGTGATATTCTGTAAGTAAACTAACATCTCAGAGCTTTGGTTATGTCATTTTTAAATGGGGATCATAACACTTATGTCCTGGGGATGCCTATAAATGAAACTGCTTTAAAATGCCATGAACACTACAATGCAAGCAAGGTGGTGGTGGGGTGATGTATGGGAATTCTGCCTGTTATGCACAATTGTTTTGTAAGCTCACAACTTCTCTAATAAAAAATATTTAATAAAAGAAAGAAAGGGAGGAGGAAAAAATACATTAATTGAACACTTACAATGTGTCAGGCACATTCTAATTTGTTTACTCTACCCAACAATCTCACCATAAATACTATTATGATCTTTATTTTACAAAGGAGCAACATGGGCAATAGAAGCCAAGGACAATTACTTGCCAAGGCCATACAGAGAGTATCTGACACAGCTAGTGTCTGAACCCAGGCATTTAGGCTCCAAAGTCCATGTTGCTAATAACTTAACCGCACCACCTCCCACAGTGGGCATCTGTACTACCACAAGATTTGTGTGCACTTATTACAATTTGCAATTTTTTATCTATTAGTTATCTATTGCTGCATAGCAAACTACTCCAAAATACAGCAGCATAAAACAAAGGCTTACTATCTCAAAGTTTCTATCTCAAAGTTAAGAGTAGCTTAACTGGATGGCCCAGGACAGGAGCTTTCGTGAGGCTGCATTCAACCAGTTGGCAAGGGCTACGGTCATCTCAAGGATCAACAGGGGTCAAGAATTTACTTCCAAATGCACTCATTTGGTTGTTGGCTGGCCTCAGATCCTTGTCAAGTGGGCCTCTTCACAGGCTGCCTGAGTGTCCTAATGTAACCGCAACTTCCCACACAGCAAGTAATCCAGGAGAGAGTGTGCAAGCACCTAAGACATTAGTTGAAGTCTTTATAACCTAACTTTGAAAGTTACATATCATCCCTTCTGCCATATGCTGTTGGTCACATAGACCAAAAGCCCTGATAATATGTGGGAGAGGATTATACAGGTGTGAATACTAGGAAGTGAGGATCATTGGGACCATCTTAGAGGCTGGCTACCATAGTCTGCTCATTTTTGTGACTGCCTCCTTCACTAGAATGCAAACTCCCTGATTGGGTAAAAAATCATTAGTTCTGTTCATTGTTTCATTCCCTGGCACAGTGCCTGCCATATAATAGAGGGTCAATAAATATTGAATGATTATAATGATGACAATATGAATTCCAAAATATGAGATCCCTTTAACCTGTCTCAGTCTCAGACAAGTTCCAAGTTGCCATTTATGGTACCACTTAAATAAATTTTTTGGAGTTACCGGTTTTGAACCCAGGACCTTGTACATGGGAAGCAGGTGCTCAATTACTGAGCTACACCCACTCCCCAAATAAATTTTAAAAACAAAGCTATATCATACCCATGAACATCTACTCATGTATATAAAATTATATAAAGTGGTCTTGGAAGGAAACACACCAAACTTAAGGGAGTGATGGCCTTTGGGGAGAGAATAGAGGAGTGGGACTGGGGTTAAGGTCAAGTAGAGCTTTATCTGCAATGTTTTCTTTTTAAAAAAATTTTTGAAACAATGGTTGATGGTCAGTCCTGGGTGACAGGACATAGGTATTATTCTCTGTACTTTTCTGTATTTTTAAAACATCTCAAAATAAAATAAGCAAGATCTTAAAAAATTCCATGTACATAGTAGACTCAAAACACAGACACTTTCCATTTTATTACCAATGTTTGGAAATTGAATATAAAGAAGAATGTGTGTTGTTGCACATCTTAACTGAGAATTCTTGTTTAAATACTTCTTTTTAAGACATTCAAGGTGAAAATGAATACCTTTATAAAACACATCATTTTAAATAAAATGTGTGGAAAAAATTGTGATTGCACTAGATTTCCATCCTCAAATTGATTTTTAAAAAATATTCTGTGCTATGTTTTTTATATACTTCAAAAAGAAGTGCAAATTCCCATAAGCTATCGATTTGTAAGTTTTGGAAAAATAAAAAAATATTTTTCATATTTATATATGAAAAAATATTTTGAATCTAATTTATACCTGATTGATAAGTAATATGGGGTCATTGTTTATGTGATGGCACATTCAAACAATAAAATAAAAGCAGACAGGTAGTTAAGAGATCACTGTAGTCATATGGAGAGGCTCATCCGTTGCTTTGCAAACAGTTCTACCAGGGGATGTTCCTCCAAGTCTAAGATCCCAAAAATGACATGGCTTCCAGAGCCTCAGTTTCCTCATCAATTATTATGAGGAAGGCTCAGCTTAGAGTCTTCCATTAATCTAGCAACATGAATGTCATCTCTGTTGGCAAGAAATGTCATTTCTTCTGACTATCTTATTTTTAAAGAAGTTATAGATTATATGAAAGTTACATAAAAAATATAGGGGATTTCCATATACCCCACCCCATTCCTCAATCACATTATCCCCTATTAACATCTTATATTAGTGTGGTACATTTGTTACAATTGATGAATAAATATTAAAGCATTGCTACTAATCATTCTATAGTTTACATTATGGTTTACACTGTACAATTTTATAGGTTTTGACTAAATGTATAATGGCCTGTATCTGTCATTGCAATATCATGCAGAACAATTCCAATGCCCCAAAAATGTCCTGTATTAAAACTATTCTTCTCTTTTCCTCCCTTGATCACCTCTGGTGACCACTGTCTTTATAATAATGTTACAAGTTCTTCCATTACTAGAAAAATAATAAGTCTACTTTGGTCCACAGTTGCATTCTCCCCTTATGCTTGTTCATTCCTCAATCTTGAGTATTTGAAGATGTTGATGCCCAGTCTGCTTCCAATTGAGAGAGGGCTTAGATCCCATGGGGCAAATGGATGGAACTATCTTCCTTGTAGTTGTAGATACTCTCTGATTTTTGTGATGGGCATTGTCCATCATCATCATTTTGTTCATTGTCCTGGGCAAGTCCAATGAACTGGAGAGTTAGTTGGCTGTAACTCTGCTGAGATTCAGGGCTCAACAAGCACATGAACAGACTGAATATTTAAGTGTCTAGAACATAAATTTAATGGGTATAGTGCTAATCATATGTTAAATTAAAAGGGGCAGAAGAACCATGTGTGGGAAAATTATAAATGAGTCTAACTCTGTTGCATTGGGGAGAAAAGTTAACATATTTTCCAAAGTAAGGCCCCATAAAAGGTTACTGCATTCCTGGCGTTGCCTGCCCTGCTTGTACTATCAAGATGTTGCGAGAGCCCTCAGGAATGGCCCTGATTCAGGCATTGTTTACTATGGCAATCAATGAGATTATCCTGAGACATGCCTAAGCATAACCTCTGGAGTGACCTTCCAACTTACTTTGAAATCTCTTAGCCATAATGACTAATTTGTATTTAATATTTTCCCCTTTTGGTCAAGGTCTTTTCCCAGGTGCATTGCTAGTTGGCACTTGATAATAATCCCTCAGTGCCAGGGAGGCCCATGCCCACTCAAGGGGGAAGGCAGTGAGCTTATATGCTGAGTTTGGTTTAGAGAGAGGCCACATTTGAGTAACAAGGAGGTTTACAGGAGGTAACTCTTAGGAAATATACATTACTAGGCTAAGTTTCAGTTTTACAAAAATAAGATGCGTAAGTACAAGCATTAATATCAAAAGCCTGGCATATTGGTCTGCTTTCTTTTGCTAGACACTGCTATGTACTCCTGAGATTCTTGACACTTTATTACAGAATGTAGCAGGACTCCCCAGGATTGGAATTTAATATTTTTTTGGTTATCATGTGGTCACCACCAATTGAGGAAACACCCCATGACCATATGAACACATTCATATTCCGCAGAGCCATGCCCTAGGTGCACCCTTCCACACACATCCCCCAATCACTGATACCTGCACCAGTGACCCTCCCCTGCCATAGTTGTAGCTTTCTTTAATGCAAAACATCCCCAAAAATAAAGCCCCACAAACTTCTTGCATTGTGCCTTTCATCACCTTAAGATCTGTTACCTTTTATGTATGTTTACAATTTCTTCTGTATGTTCTGCCAGTGTCTTTTATTTTTTTCCCACTTTATTTTCAAAGAAGCTTTAGGTTACAGAAAAGACACATCAGAAATATATGTGTGTCCCATATACCCGACCCCTTCCCCCTCACCAATGAGAAAAGTGGGTGATCATTAGATTTTGAATTCCATAATTTAAAAGAATAGTAATAACATGGTATGTGTAATAAGGAATTTTACAAAATGTCTTATATCCATTATATAATTTAATCCACTCCATCCCAATTATATGAAATTATTTTATTTCCCTTTTACAACAAGAACATTATGGCAGAAGAAAGTCAAGTAATTCTTTCAATGGCATCCAGTTAAGAAGGGCAAAGCTTCTGCACATGGCAGTGAAGGCTGTTGGCTCTGGGAGTCAGACTGACCAGAGTTCAAATCCTCACTCTATCAGGACTTGTGATTTGGGGCTAAATTACTTAACACCTTCTAGGCTCTATTTTCGATTTCTGTTAAATAGTGATGAATGATATCAGTTGTTCAAATCTCCAAGAGTTCCTGTGAGGATTAAATAAGGTAATTTGTTTAGTGGGTGCCATACATAGCAAGTGTTCAATGACTGTTAACTGGATAAAACTGATGATGACTATGATGAAGATGCCTCCCAAAGTATTTCCTTAACAATGCCCTAAGTATCCTAAGTAAACTGCCATTTAAAAATCCAAGCACAGAGCACCAATGTTGTTGGAAAATGGTAAGCTTTTTTTTTTTTTTTTAACCATTTAGAAAGACTAATATACCTTAACCAGCTAAGCAGCAAATACTGGTTCACATTTCATACATACCCAGAAACAATGTTTAAAAAAAGCTTGTATTTCTGACAGATTTCTGTACATCATATTTACAAATGTATTTCCCCAACTCATAGAAGGCCATCCAGAAGGAGTTTCTCAGCATGCTAATTAATGCAGAACAATGCATCTTCCCTGCATTGGAAAAGGTCAGAGAATCTTGTCAGGGCTCCCTTCCTTCAATTAGAAAATTCTTGCATCCTTTCCTGACCTTCCCCTATTTCAACAGGCAGAACCCACATGCTGTCAGGATTTATTGGATAATCTCCACCCCATTACCTAACAGTGAGAAATGTCTTGATGCCTTTGGGTTCAGCTGTGCCCATTAGGTAAAGGCTCTGAGAAGATAGTGAATGTATTCAGATTTTTGTTTGTGTGCAGTTTAATATAATAGTGTTTTATTTTGGTTCCCTAGTTGCTCAGCAAAAACAAAAAACAAAAAACAAGAAAAGGGTTAAGCTGCTGATTTCCTCTAAACTGCTGAACATATTGATTGTAGCCTGATAAAGTCATTTAATTGCTGGTTGCTTATATTCAAATTAATGGGTCTAGCTGGAGAATTTCATGAGGAATGTGATGATGTTTACTTCTTTTGGGAGTTGAAATTACTGTGAATTTACCAGTATTACCTTGCAAAGGATTCTTTTCAAAATTATGTTGCATCTTTAGAACTTTGAAATAGAATATCCCACTTAGGTTTTCAGTGAAGATGACACAAATAGAAAATTGTAAGCTTTGTTTGAGTAAAATTAGCTGAAACTTCCCCAAATATTCCTAAGTTCTGACACATTAGAATTTTGTTCACCAGTCTTGAATACACCATACTCAGGGAGTATCATTGGGGTCCATGTGCATAGAAAAATTCATGACTTTGGCATCAATATAAAAGGGAAAGAAGGGAGTGGGAGATGAGAGAATTTGCATAAATACACCTCATCTCCTTTTCCTTTTTTCCTTTTTCTTTTCTCTTTTCCCAACCCTGAAGGGAAAGGGATTAGCTGAGAAAGTAGGCTGTGCTAATCTATAATAAAGGAAAAGAATGTTGAATTAGGAAACCTGTCGGCTTTCCTTCCATCCATTCAAGAAACATGCTTGTTGAACATTTATGACGTGCCAAACAATGTGCTGGAGATAAATAAACAAAACTGGGTGGTTTGTTAATGCAGTCATTCATGTAAAAAATACTACCAATTATTCTATATTTGATAGAGGAAAACTGAAAACAAAGTATTGCAACATATAGGATGAGTGCATAAAAACATTCAGAATGCTGAGGGAGCAAAAAACTGTAGAAATAAGCAAGACCCAGCCTGTAACTCCTGTGTCAGAAACTGAGTTTCAGGGGTACACAGATTTCCCCAGGACATGTGATAAAGCTGCCTTTGGAGGCCTGCCTTCTCTCCTTGGCTGCTAAATACAAGAGGCAGTGTGGTATGGCAGAAAGGTTACAATCTCTGGAACAACAGAGCCCTGGGTTCTTATCCCTACTGTGGCAGGCTGCGAATTATTCTCCAATATCCATCTTGCTCTTCTTCCTCAGTAAAGTAAATCCTGACCACCCACAATAGGCCACAACTCCCAGTCTCCTTTGCAGCTAGGTGAGGCTTTGAAATGAAGCTATGGTCAATGGGTTATAAATGGAAGTAATGTTTGCAACTTCCAAGAAGTCTCCTTCTTTTTTTAATTCAAGCTGGCAAATATGGGTCATGAAAGCTGGTGCTAGAACAACCATCTTGGAAAGCAGATGGAAGGCTTGTGTGGAAGATGGCAGAGCCATATGATGTCTGATGATTGTGAAGCTGCCATACCAGCCCTCTGTGGCCTATGGGAGGGTAATAAACTCTCAATTTGTTTTACCACTGTTGGTTTCCTGTCACTTGTGGTCAAATCCAATTCTAACTGATACAACCAGTGGATCTTTAAACAATAACTTAAACAATAACTCTCAGAGACTCAGTCTCTTCATCTACAAAATGTGGATAATAATATCTATTTTTATAATGGTTGGAAGGACTGGACTAAAAGAATAAAAAAATTTAATGCACCTGGAATAGTGCCAGGCACCGGGTTGTAGTATTATAAACCGCTGTTAGTGTAAGAATGTTCACTGCCTATCCCCAGCTCTCTGCCTGAGGACTGCTCTCCTGCTCAAGATTCCAATCAAAACTCCCATTCCCTGACACTTGCACCAACCAAGGAAGTGGTGATCTGAGATGCTAGTGAAAATTGTGTGCTCTGAGATATGCAGAGTCTAGACTTCTAACCCTGCCAAGGACTATATGTGTCCATCTTGGAAAATGACCCTCTTCTAGCTGAAGGTACAGTCTTGAGAGAGGGAATGCATAGATTGATAAAGGGAAAGAGTGTCCTTGTCAGAGAGAAAGGTCACCTGAATTGACTGTGATGATTGGCCAAGAAGCTAATATGACATATAACTATGAAACCGTTCTCACATCATTCATGTTATCCCATCTTAATGTGACACCCCCAACCCACTTCCGTCTCTGCTCATCCCTCAATTGTATGTGATGTGAGTTTACATAAACCTGAAGAGTGGGTTCATGAAGATAAAAAAAACAAACAAAGAAAACATCCACAGGTGACTTTCTTGTACATTGGACTGATATGGGAACATCAGAAGGGTTGGGGCATTAATGAAGAACTTCTCTTTATTGGGATGTTTTAGGGGAAACTAGGGGAAAGATTTTCTCTAATTGGAAAACTACATGTTTACTTCCTCCACCTGCCCCTGGTCTGCCTGGACACTTGTCCCTGTCCTTATGACTGAGAGAAATCAGACTGCCTCTTGGACCAGGGAGGCAGCACTTGGTGGAAATACATGGGTGAGTTCCTGTCTCTGGCCTTCCTCTAACCAGCTGTGTGACCTTGGATCACAAATCACTTATCTTCTCCAAGCTTCAGTTTCTCAATCCATAAAATGCATAAACCACAAATATCTCCTAGGCATGAAAATAAACAGTTGAGCCAGTTAGTTTTAATTAACAAAATGAGCTTTATAAACTAATTGTACATATGCCCCCTGGTAATCAGTTAGAATTTCCTCAGAGACCAGACTCCTGCAGCAGTCCAGATCAGAGTGAATGGTGGCTTAAATGAGGAATACAGAAATGGAGAAGGGCCAAACAGATAAGATTCAGGATATATTTTGGAAGTGAGGCCAAAAGGACCTGCTGATGGACTGGTTGCATGGTATGAGTGAAGGAGAGAATTAAGCGTCTTTTACTTGAGCAGCCAGGGATTGGAGAAAGAGATGATGAAGGAGATAAGCTTGGGAGGAATCAATAGTTCTTTATCAGATATGCTAAGTTTGAGGTGTCCATAGATATCCAAGTGGAAATAAATGTTGAGTCAGCAGTTGAATGGATGATTCAGGAGTTCATTGGGAAAGGTACAAATGGACCCACAGATTTGAGATTTGTAAGCATATAGATGCTATTTAAAGCCATGGATAGAATGAGATCAGTGAAGGAAAGAACACAGATATCAAGATAAGAGGTCCAAGGAGAGAATTTTCAGGCATTATAATATTTTGAGGTTAGTAGGGGAGAAGGAGTCACCAATGTGATAAACCAAACCAACACACCGTCACAAAAACCTAGAAACCCAGTTTCAAGGAGTAGGTAATCAATTGTGTCAAATGTATCTGAGAGGTCATGTAAAATGAGGGCAGAAAATTTCCCATTGACATTGGTGAGCTACAGCTCACTGGCAACCTGGGTGTAGTAGATGGCTTCCAATGATCTCTACCTCATAGTATTCCTACCATTGTATAATCCCCTCTCCTTGAACACGGCCTGGACTTATTGATTCACTTTTAATAGAATACAGTAGATGTGAGAGTATGTCACATTTGAGATTGTTACAAAAAGACCGTATCTTGCTCACTGTCTCATCAGCATTTTCTTTGAGGGTTGGTGTAGCATAAACATCAGGTGTAAATTATTTGAAACTTTTTCCAGGCAATTATGACAGAAGAAGAGAGGTGTGTGGGACTTAAGAGGTTGTGTATTGTAGAGCTTATATTGGTGGCCCATAGATTCTAGGCTGGGTAGGAAAGGGAAATGAGCACATGAAGTGTGTGATAGAGAGAGAAGGAGTGGGAGGCCAAAGGATTAGAAACTCATTGGGATGGAGTCTTAGTGGAATACCAGAATAAGTGAAGAAGAAGGATAAGAGGTGATGAGCAGAGTGAAAGATGCTTCAAATAAATATTTCAAAACTTGTACTGGTGAATGCAATGTCTAAGAGTAAGTTGCTCAGATGGAGTGAAGGAAAAGATGGAAGAAATGAATGGTATAGGATGAATCATTGATGTAGGTGTGAAAGTCATCCAGGGTTTTGACAGGCATAGTGGTGAGGATGACAGTAAGACAGATGGCAGTGCCATCAATGCATGAGGAGCTATGACTGGCAAGTTGATGGAAACAGCAGCAAAAGGGGGTTATAAGTCAATGGTATACATTTAAGGAGCTGGGGTTGAAGGGGAAAGGAAGGAAAATGGTTTGGAGCCAGCAATGGGGACCACGTCCCCAAGACTGAAAGGGTTGCAGGGGAAGGAGTGCCCTCAGTGGACAGCCTTGGGGATTGGTGAGCAGGAGAGGTAGCCCATAGTTATGGACCTATAAGGAATGGAGTAGAATTTCCTTTCAAGTGATGGCTGATGAAGTCAAACCTAGTGTGCTGCATCTGTATAATAAAAATAGTCATTATTTATAGAGTATCAACTAAATTCCAGGGACTGTGAAATTAGTTTAAAATTTATTAAAAGATTTTAATCCTTTTAATAATACTGCATACAAATGTGGAAACAAGCTCAAATTGATTAAGTAACGTAGCTGGTTAGTGGATTTATACCATGTCAACTTTCCTAAGTTGAACTACATTTTCAGGGATTTCCTTCCCTGTATGAATTTAGGTTAGGATAATCCCTAAGAGAAATCTATGCAAAATTTAGAAGGCAGGAGTGAAGTAAATTATGCTCTGAATTTATTTGGTGCAGTGTCCCAGGCACCCCTGCAGATTTTATAGAGTGTTACCAACAGATTCAACTTGATGGCCTGGGGCCATATAGCCAGGCCTGCAGCAACTCTAGCCTTCTCTCTGTGTCTTCAGCTTCTCCAAACTCCTGAGCCATGGGTGGGTGCAGTGAGAGAAGGCCACCAGGCTCTTTGGCAGGTCACCTGTGTCATAGGTCACAGTTTTAGAGGCATTGAGAAAGATACAGTTTTGTGCTTGTGGATTTCAGTCTGTCCTTATGGGTTCCAGTTGTCCTTGCTGTCCTCCATTTCTCTTTGAGCTTTCCACCCTCAGCTGCCCACCTAGCTGACTGATAGCAACTTCAGTTCAACACCAGACACAGAGAAGCAGAATAAATCTCTTATTCCATATCACTCAGAGTGTGGGTCTGCTTACCTGACACATTGGAAAATGGTAAAATCCAAATCAGAAACATTAATTGAATCCAAGCTTCCCATTTCTATTCTTCAGGGAAAGCTCTTACACCTACAAGTAGATGGCATATTTAATGAAACACCACAGAATCAAAAGTAAGAACTTCACAGATAATACTGGTGCCAACAAGATTTAATCACTCTAAACAGGGACAGCTACAAGTTTGATGTATTGAATGAAAGAGAAGAAGAAATTGGGCTAGTTGATGGATGCTTCTTTGTAGCTTTAGGTTTGGGCAGTGAGCAAGAGAGGAAATTAGGGAAACACAGAAAGAAAAATTGCAAATTTTGTCAAAGGGAACAAAAAGAAGGTTATGAGAATATTTTTTAAGTCTTTGTACCTGCTCCCAAATGATCTTAAAAGATACACTGTTCTATTAGATAAACAAATTTTTTTGAAAAATAAAAACGTAATGGAACCACTTTTGTTTACATGGTAACAACATGAAAATACCATTTAAAGTTTGGAAGGATAATTACTATAAAAGCACATGCTAGCTAAAGGACTCTAAGCTTGTTTCCTACTCTGTGGAGTGGGTATAATAATGATAGATTTTCATAGAGTTTCCGTGAAGACCAACAGACAGTGCACGTGAAAGTGCTTGTAAGTTGTAAAGTCTTCTATAAGTAAAAGCATCAATATTGTCACCCACATGAAACAGCCATGATTCTCACATGAACATCCATTATTTTTCTCTACCCAGACCCCTGGCACACCTTCTTCCAGTAATAGCACAGCTGCCCTTCCTTTTAAAGAACTGGTGGTAAAAGTGGCCCCTTTCCTGACCACAGGAGTGAGTACTTGCCTCAGGCTAAGCAATCAGCATCCCCCATGCACCTGGCCACAGTGACCAGCTCAGGAGTGGACATGTAATTTAAGCCAGTCCAACCAGAGTCCTTCTTGGAGATTTTTCTTTTCTTCCCAGGATCTATAAGGACATGTCCCCAGAGTGGCCATACTTCCTATCATATGGAAGCACACCCAAGGATAAAGCTGACATGGGGAGAAGATGGGAATTAAGAGAAAGATCCCTGCAAGAATTCCAATCATCCCTTATGTACAGCTCCAACCTTGCCCATTCCATAATTTATATATAGAATATATACATACACATTTTTTACTTAAGCATTTGATTTGTACTTTAGTCACTTCCAACCAAGAGGTTTGGATAATACAGATTCCACAATGGATAACTTACAAATAAAAAAATGTGGAGAGTAGGCAATCTTGCTCATAGTCTCCTTTCCAAACCATAGAAAACTATCTAGAATAGTGAAAACACAAAATCCAGACAAAGCCTGTTTTAGTTTCCTAGGCTGCTCAAGCAAATACCATGCAATGGGTTGGTTTAGACATTGGAATTTATTAGCTTACAGTTTTGAGGCTAAAAGAAAGTCTAAATGAAGACATCATCAAGGTAATGCTTTCTTCTGAAGACCAGTGTTCTGGGTTGTATCCTGGCAATCCTTGGTCCTTAGTTCGTCACATGGTAAGGCATGTAAAGCAATGGCAGGCACGTGGCAGCATCTCCTGGTCTCTCCCTTCTCTTGTGGGTTCCATTGATTTCAGCTTCTTTCTGCTCCCTCTGTGGCTTTTCCTCACTCTGTCTGAATATCACTCCACTTATAAAGGACACCAGTAATAGGATTAAGTTGCCTCCTGATTGAGGTGGACCACACCTTCTTAACCGAAGTAACTGCACTAAAAAGTCCTGCTTACAATGGGTTCACACCCACAGAAATGGATCAAGTTTAAAAACATGCTTTACTGGGGTACTCACAGCTTCAGACCACCACACCTCCCTAGGATGCTGTGCACAGAATGAGAAGACATTCCCCTTCCAATAATCATCAAGCAGCAGTAACACTAATTAGGAGGAATTTTGTAGAATGTGGTAAAGGAAAGAAACCTCTTTAGGAATATTGCTCATAAATTTTGAATTACTTAAAAATAAATTTCACAGTTTGCGCTCAGCTATTCTAACCCTAATGCTTGTTACTGTCACAAAGGCCTAAGTAAAAAAGGCCATTACAGATGTATTTCTAGACTGTCAACATTGTCTCTTCATGACTTTTACCAGAATAAGTAGCACCCTTTAAAGAGTGGAGCTTTATCAAGGCCAGTTTCTGCTCTATGTGCTGCATCCTATGATTGCACTTTAGAGCAGGAGGGGTCTTAGAGATACATCATGTTACAGATTAGGGAACTGAGCCCCCAAAATGGTGAGCAACTCAAGCAAGTTCACACAGTTTGCAGGTAAATTAGGTGAAGATTCTTTACTTAGAAAATAATTCTTCACTTTGCAAAATGCCACACTATAGTTTTCATTTTAAATTCATTAAAATGAAACACAATGCAAGTTTCCTAACCAGTGATGATATATAAAATCCTCAATTTATTCAATTTGTAAAATTTCTATTTGCTCACAATTATTTGGGAAACCACTTATTGTACCTGTGTAATTCTAATCTGGACATACTACTTGTGATATTAGAAGTTTGGAATCTTTACAAAGAGTCAGCATTGGAAAAGATAAAATGGTTTAGACTGGCAAACTACCATATCTTGAAAACAGAGACATTTGCCGAAAAGAAATGAGATATTCCCATTAAATGTTCTAATAGTTCTTAAATCAGTAGAAGAAATTGCTGACATTCTTTTGTATGAGGAAATTTTTAATCATATCATGTTCTAAGAGTCACAGTTGTTTAAGAAGTCTCTTAGGATGCACTTATATTCATTAGTCTTTCTGCATATTGAATGGAACTGAGAAAGTCCTAACAGGAAGGATATCTGAGCTGCTTCCATGGACCAGCCTTTTTGTTTAGGGGAGCAGAGCTCAGGATAGGAGTGCTTGAAAGGTGGCATTTTTTCAGATGTTCTTCAATGTCACTGCTTTTTTATTTTATTTGAATTATTGAGCCAAATTTTCCAATCTGTGGGTCAGCTTTTGTATATCTTTATGGAATGTTTGCCTAATAAATGAGCAGATGAAAACTGATTCTCCATTTTTTTTGTCACATCCTACCTCCTGCCCAATAAAGACTCAGAATGCCACTGCAGAGGGATCAAGTATCTAGTTACTTAAAGCCAAGAGTGGATGATGCTGGGCCTTCTCCCATACTCAGAACTGATTCCTGTACCCTTTTTCATGCCAACATGTCTCTATTACCTTTCAGAGGACAAAGGTGGTGGTGGGGTCACAAGGAAGAGATGCCACACTTATATCAAGATAACATATACTCAAGATAACAATATCCAAAAATGGGCAAAAGAACAGGAACATAGAAGTCACTAAAGAAAAACTACAATACCTAAAAAGCCCATATAGATGTTAACTTTTGGACTGAAGATTAAAACATCAGTAAGATATCATTTTTTTACTGATGAAATTAACAATGATTTAAAATTACGTGATCAATACTGGCCAGTGTGTGTTGAGATGGGCACTCTATCTCTGTTGGTAACATGTTAAATCAGTGCAGTGGTTCCAGAAAGCCATTTAACAACATATTTCAAGAGCCTTTAAAATATTCATACCTTATTCCACTTTTAGAATCCCTCCCTCCATGAAAATTATCAGGGATATGGACAAACAGTAATGTGTGACAGATTATTATGGTATTACTATCACTATCACTATCACTATTCTAGAGCCATGTACTTTAAAAAAATGTCTGGAGATGGAAAATGAAAAGCCAAAGGAATGAATCACTAATGATGGAATTTTAGGCACAGGGGCAACTGAGGATGTCTTACGGATGGGAACAAGGACACTTACCCAACACTACCTAGATCATGCTTTTCTTTGTGAAAATTATATGGATGCTTAGCAAAATTATTAACTAGCATGTCTTTGGCAGTTCTATATTAAAGTTCCTTTATTGGCTTAAGTATGACCTGCATTCAAAATTCATTACTTATTTTTGAAAGGCTCTTCTCAAGAATTACGATAAAGGTCCACTATCCCTAACTAGTAATCACCAAAGACTCCCAAAAACTCCATGTTCAAACAAATCATATAATTAATAGTAGAAGGGTAAATATTATGCCAACTTTTTATAAATATTCAGGTATCTAAAAAATTAAAGACTGGGCTCTTTAATAATGTACAGAGAAATGATTTTTCTCATGAAGCTCCCTTTCTTTCATGGCTAGGCAATAAGATCTGTGGATCTGAGAGACCGACAGATGTTGCTCAATTCTTCCACTGCTTTCTTGTTGTATGACAGATCATGCTTTTCTCCATCAACACAGTGATGCCAGTTCTAGGCTTTTCAACTGTCATGGCAGTTGATTGCCAAATTTTTGATCAGTTGGCAAATCTTTAGTCCAATATGGAATTTATTGAGCTGCTATTTACCTGTGTGCCAAATACCATGTCACCCACCGACCATTAATTTCTCCCTTCTATATTACTAAAAGAATTCTGATATTTTTAAAGGTTACTGTGAGCCCCTTTAAAATATTCTTCATACTGCTTGCAGCTAGATATGGCCATTGACCCAAGTTGTGGTCAGTGAAATATAAGTGAAATTTTTCCAATGTCCCTTCCTAAATGAAAAGGCAAAACCTATCAAGGAGGCCTTCTGCCATTCTTCCCTCATTCTTTTCCAACTTCCTGCCTGGAACATGGATGTGATGCCTATAGGAGGCAACTATTTTGTGGCCATAAGGAAAAAAGCCATACATTAAGGAAGACAGATTGAAGATCTGGTTTCTGTTATGGCATTGTGGAGCTATTAAGTCTTGGACATTTTGTTTCCAGACTTCTTTTTACAAGAGAAAAATAAACCCTTATTTGGTTAAATCACTGAGGTTGAGTTTCCATAACATGCAGCCAAGTGCAAACCCCAACCAGTATAACCTGCAGACATATGAGGCCTTCTTCTGGGCCTCATCTGGGAGTCATTCATCTTTCCACCAATTGGGCACTCAGGGTAATCTCTGGGCTGAAGGGTTAGTTAGCTGGGTAACATTTATAAAGATCCTGGTAGGAGGAGCATGATACAATGAAAGGAATATATATTTTTTAAATACATTACAATCTTCTTTTAAATAGAACCTTGTACAAGATCCTCTCCCCCTATTTAGCCAGAGGCACCACTTGCCTCAGGGAGGAATAGGATTGTTAAACCAGGAAAACATAGACAGAGGCAGGGTAAACATAAAGCCTAATTGCTTACCCTGAGGTCCAATTTGCACAGCAAAGACAGAATAAATGCACAATAGTTTTATTTTTTAAACATCAGTTTTCAAAATATTGAGTTGGTTCCTTCTCATTCACCAACAGTGACCACCACTTGGGTTTT
The DNA here is from genome assembly GCA_029593785.1 of Cabassous unicinctus. Classification (NCBI taxonomy): domain Eukaryota; kingdom Metazoa; phylum Chordata; class Mammalia; order Cingulata; family Chlamyphoridae; genus Cabassous; species Cabassous unicinctus. The sequence goes on from JAQZBX010028850.1 coordinate 27,388, forward strand.
AGAATCATTATAAATTTATAGAAGATCATATCTGACATGTTTCAAACAACTGCAGTTCTCTTTTTTCATGCTCATATTGACCCATCTCTGGTCAGTGGAGCCTATTTAAATTAGCTCCTGAGTCATTTGGACACAACCCAGTAGCGGTTGATACTTTGTTTTCTGAAAACCTTCATAGATGAAATGATATAATGTCTGAGATTTGCTTTTAAATATTGGGGGT
>JAQZBX010028851.1:0-27625 GCA_029593785.1 Cabassous unicinctus
CTCTCCTTTGGAAACTGGATGCACGCTGTAAAGTAAATCTCTCCTTGGATTGTTTACTCCAGCAGAAGAGTTCTATAAAGCAATTTACGGTGGTTACAAAAATAACCGTGCAGTAGACTTTATGGTTTGGTGAATTTAATTTTCTAAGTGTTGCAGCAATGTCTTTGTTTTACCATTTGCAATGTTTTTTTTTTTTTTTTTTATTGGATGCATAAATTTAAGTTTAACTCAATTACATAGAAACCTCATTTAAAAAATCCAACCTGTGGAACCTGGGTTATGCAGTTATTTAATGAAGCATCCCCACATTTCTCTTTCATCTTGGCTCTGCACGTGGAGTTTGATGTTTGTCAGAAAGCCTGAAGGCCACTTAACTATTTAGTGCATTTTAGATGCTTATAGTTAGTCAACATTTTTAAACTGGGGATTCAAGTAGACCTTCCTGAGTTAGTCCAAAGTTTGCAACGTAGTATTTTTTGCCACAGGCTTGTAAAACCACACGCACAAGCATGCATACACACAAGACCAGAAGAATATCCCGATATTTGGACACTGAAGTGAATTATGGAAAAGAATAATTCATGTATTATTTTTAGATGACCATTGACTTGGGGGAATTCTAAAAAGTCTAAACTTTGTTTCTTGCCCAGTGAAATCTCTCATTCTGCCGTCATAGTTTTTTTGTGGCAGTGCCCCCTACTGTCCTGACAGAGAAATCTGTTGCTATTAGGAAGATGGGAGAAAATCACTTAGAGAGGGAGTTTGAGAGCTAGAAATCCCTGTTGCTAGGACGTTTCCATAAACTTCTCTCACTGGCAAGAAAAATAAAATGCTTTATTAAGCTCCACCCCAAGAATAGGGTAATGAACAGTTTATCCATTTGAACAAATCTGTACTAAAAGCAAAGAAAACGGGTTTGTTCTTTAGATCACTGAAAAACTAACTGTTCTTACTGATTTAAAATGTCCTAACACCATTCTCTAAAATAAATGAAACAAAGGCAATTTAAAAAAAAAATTCAATGAAGTTTGTTAATGATAATTTAGGCCACTTCAGTCTAAATGATCTGAAGTAGTCAGAAACTACTACTGACTAGTAGTAGTTTCTGACTATGAAACTCCGCCCTGACAGGGTTTAAAAAACATTCCACTTGACTTAATTTAGCAGACATGCTATCAGTACAGCAAATGTCTGTGGCTTGCATGTCATGGGAAAGCAATCCTTTGCAATGAGTAGTCTCCATTTCCATTTTATGTGTGGTTGGTTCATAAAGGAAAGTGGGGGGAAAAAATGGAGATCTTTACTCGAAGTCACGACCAAATGCTTATATTGTAGTTCAAGGGCAGGTGAACTTGGAATTTAGTAAGGTCTCTGTCTGTCTGTATATATATATATATATATATATATATGTGTGTGTGTGTGTGTGTGTGTGTGTGTGTGTGTGTACCCACTAGAAGTTGTGTCTTCTTTTTCTTCTAAGACAAAAGACACATATTTATAAAGTATTTAAAGATATGTATACATGTGTGTGCATATATATATATGTGCATCCATTAAAATGTTTAATTTTTGTAACACTTTAGTCTCCCTTTTTTGAAACAAGGTAGTAAATATTTCTTATCCAGTCTCTCATACTAGCATGCTTATTTCCTGTGCTTTAATTCTTTTTCTTTGGTAAGCCTGGACAAATCCAGCAGGGAAGAATCAATGCTACAATTAGTTTACTGTATAGCATACAGGAAGATCAAAGATCACTTAGCTTGGAGTTTAGGAGTTAGTTCTCCCTGACTTCATCAAAATCTGGAAAGTTTTCTGACCTGTAATTATCATGGCCTTGTTTTTCAAGTCCACGGGAGAGGCAAACGGAAGAAAGGAACTTTCAGTTCCTATAAGGAGAAATAGGCATTTTGGAGCAGCTGGGAGCAGCTGCAGAGTACCTCCATGTGCAGATTCCCATCCTCCTGAGCGGCAAACCCCTTCTGCAAGAAGAGTTTGAAATGAAATTCGAGCCAAGGTTGCTGCAGAGTGTGGCTACCCAAGCAAGGTCATATGGACTGAAGTCCAAAGAGGCTCTCTGTCTTTAGAGTGGAATTAAGAACATTGGGGATGAGAGATAAAGGAGAGTGGGAAGAGGTTGCTTTGGGTTATGAGTCTAGGGTACACATGTACAGGGAGAAAGGGTTTAATTTCCTTCGTGGATATGCTTTCCAAGAGCTCTCAGTGACTAAACACTCTCCACCTGGTGAGAGGTTGTGGACTTCCCCCTTAGAGATGCCACAGTGCTGTCATTTAGTTGGCTCGAATGCCTGAATTCTGGACTTGCTCTCCAGTAGACTGAGCAGTTCAACTCAATCAGCCCATTTGCTGTGTGTGTGTGTGTGTGTGTGTGTGTGTGTGTGTATAACAGCAAACACCCAGTAGGTGGGGAAAGTGTTGGAATTTTTAAGAACAAGGTAAGCAAATGGTTGGGAAACTTATGAGCCATATCAGACACCCAGGGCATGGCACAGGCTTTGGGGCTATTGAAACTGTAGTCCAGGCATGGAAAAAAAAAGCAAACACTTTTGGTAGAACCTGGAATTGGACTTGCTTATGTAAGTGACTATTCCTTTATGATGATGAGATTTATAATGTGCTGATATATTTTATGTGAAATGCATAGACATTTATGGGTGAAAATCCTCCACAATATTGTAATTCCCCACCCTCCCTCTGAGAGTGATTGTGCAGGAAAGAATAAGTGCCAAATGTATATTTTGGAGGGTCATGGGAATGAAGTAAGGCTGTGCAATTAATGACAACAGGGGATAACCTTACACAGACCAGATGCTCACATCACGAGGAGAAGAGTGTCACAGAGCAAGCAACCCTACTTGACAGAAACAACAAAAGACCTCATATCTCTAAGGGACATATTTGAACAATTGCAAATTGCAATTACCATCAGTCAAATTGCTGGGCTCAGTCAAGGACTTTATATACTTAGCACCATTCTTTAGGGAGTGATCTTCCTCCAAGTCATGGTAACTTGGCTGATAAGGAACATCATTTCTTGGTATATGTTTCCCAATAATATCTGATTCCGAGCTTTTAGAAACCATGTTCCTGTTTGAGTGATGAATTACAATTGTGAAAATAAAATTTCTTACTCAATATAGGCGTTGAATATGTAAGCTGAAGAAATTGCACTTAAGTAGCATTTTAGCTCCCTAGTCTTTGCATTTATAAAAATGTCTCACACATGCTTGTTAGAATTTTGAAACCTTTGCTAATTTGATACTGTTTAAGAATCTGTGTAGGGGATACTGGTACAATTAGTAAATAAACTTTTGTCAGCCAGAATTTAGAAAGTGAGAAAATGCTTATTTCAGTGAATTGAAGCATCTCCCCAATTGCTTGCTTCCAGTGACCCCACCCCTGATTTTTTGTTGTTGTATTACTCAACAAAATAGTTGTCATGGCTATTCATGCATCTAAAATTTACATTTATCCTGTGATCACTTGAGTGCTATATTCCAGAAGTTTAGAGCTGGCCTGTTTCAGAAGTTGTCTGATGACAGTACCTGTGAGAAAGAAAAGGAGAAATGTTTATTAAGAATGAAGTTTAGGATGTACAGAGTTTCTGTTTGGGATGATGGAAAAGTTTTGGTATGGGCGGTGGTGCTAGTAGCACAACGGTGTGAACATAATTAACAACCCTGTGGTTAAAAGGGGAAATTGTAGGTTGTATATATGTCACTAGAATCAACATTTTTAAAAAATTCATGGAGCTGCACAATGTAAGCAGTGAATCCTAAGTTAAACTGTGGGCTATAGTTAATAGTAAAATTATAACAATGTGCTATTATCAATTGTAACACATTTGTTACACAGCAAAGCCAGGCGTTATTAATAGGGTGGTGTATGGGAACCCTGTATTTTATGCATTTTTCTGTAAACCCAGAACTTCTCATGTTAGTAATAATAAGAGAATAAAGTTTAACACTTGCCATTAGGAGTGTGAGAGACATCCTTGAGAAGATTAAATACCAAATCCTGTGCACTGTCCTCTGAGAGCCGTCCACTTCGAATGTGATGTGTAGCGCCACCTAGTGTGTGCAAATGGAAGACAAGTCAGGGAGGAACCTGAAAAGCGAACTTTCGAAACCTTTTAATCACAGTATATATACAGTCTCAATTTTGAAAAAAGAAACAACAACAACAAATCATTTTTTAGGTGGCACTTAGGGCAGGTACAATCTGCTTAGCTGTGGCTGAGCTGTTCTTTGCCTCTCTGCCTGAGCCCCTCTCATAGCTCATTTCTTTTAGTCGGGAGATTTTTCTTTGGAGAGAAATAAGAGAGACTTGCCTTCACCATAAACCCAAGAAACAAGATATAAATGATTAGGAGACTTATATTAGAAATGTGCTATGACTAAAAGGGACGCCATATGCCCCGGATTAGTTTTGCTAGTGTATTTTGCCTCTGTTTCTGAAAGCCAGCTTCACACGAAAACACTTCCAGATGATTTTATTTCGGCATCAGCAGTGCAGCCTTATTCCTTGCCTTGAGTTGCAAGTCTCATGTGGAGGAGTCCATGATTCTTAACAGGTAGCCCACGGAAGCCTGTTTAACCCTTCATGCAGCTGAGATTTGCTGTTGAAATCTTACCCACCTCAGGTGGCAGTTTCAACTGGAAAGTGCTTCAGTCCGAACCTTGGGGAGAAGGGACAAAAAAGTTGGGGGTAGGGCTCAAGTTACAGCCCAGGTAGCCAGAAAGGGACAAATAGTAATGCTACAATAGAGACACCTGGCAGGCGTCATCTTGAACCGGTGACCAGAGTTGCCGTCTCAGGTTGAAATCACGTACCCCCTGATATAATGCAATGAGGACATTGCATTCCACCTCTATGGTATTCTTCCCCAAATTCCACACCCCTGTCTAGTCATGAGAAAACACCAGACCAACTCAGATCGAAGGGCATTCTACAAACTAGCCAACCCATCCTCTTCAAAAGTATCAAGGTCACGAAAAACAAGGTAAGACTGATAAACTACCACATTGAAGGAGTCAGAAGAGACTAATGGTGAATGAGTAATTCACTGTGGAATGCCCCATTGGATCCTGGACCCAAAGAAGGACATCAGTGGAAAAACTGGGGAAATCCGAATCAAGCCTGTAGTTTAGTTATCAGCGTCATAGCAAGGTTCATTTCTTGGTTTTGATCATTGCACTAAGGTGATGTAAGATGTTCTCCTGAAGGGGCTCTAGAAATTCTCTGTACTGTCTTTGCACTTTCAATGTCTAACACTAATTAAAAACAACAAAGAGAAGGCAGGAGGAGCCAGCAGGCAGGGTGTTCAAGGAATAAGGCCTCTTCCTGAAATATTCCGTCTGAGCCGGCTCCCCCTTACTGGGTGTTTCTTCTCTCCTCTCCTACTGAAGGCCTCGCGGGTGGGTCTGCCAACTTCCCCTCACTGCCACCACCTGTTGCTTCCAGACATACTGCTCTATCTCTCAGCTTACTTCATCGTAAAACTGGCTCATAGCTCCCCTCCTACGCTCTTGTCCCTAACACAGGCACCGAGACGTTGTCGTTTTGCTTTGCTCTTTTCTTTCCCTTCCCTTCCCTTTCTTTTCTAATTTTTTTTTCCTTTCTTCCTTCCTTCCTTCCTCCCTCCCTCCTACCCCTCCTTCCTTCCTTCCCTCCCTTCCTCCATTCCTTCCTTTCTCTCTATTTTTCTCTCTTTCTTTCTGCCAAAATGTAAAACGAAGACAAAACATTTAAGGTCCCCCACTCCAACTGAATCCTTCTTGGGGTCCAGTGCAAGATCTTAGATGTAAATGGCAGTTTTTTTGTTTTTTATTTTTTATTATTTTTTAAGATTTATTTTATTTATTTATCCCCTCCTTGCTGCTTATGCTCGATGTGTCCATTTGCTGTGCATTTTTCTGTGTCTGCTTGTCTCCCTTTGTTGCATCATCTTGCCGCATATAGCTCACCACACCGCGCGGGCCGTCAGCTCAGGCCAGCTTGCCTTCACCAGGAGACCCCGGGAATTGAACCTGGGGCCTCCCATATGGTAAACGGAAGCCCAACCATTTGAGCCACATCCACTTCCTATTTATTTATTTTTTGAGTACCCATAGAACTGAAGTAGGGATCAGAGGGAAGTCAGACTTGAGTCATGTGGCTATTTTGCCACCAGTACACGAGGATCAGGTGTTGGGATTGGGAAGCTGATTAAGGGGTAAAAAGATGGGGGCCCTGCATTCCTAATGGCTAAAATGGCATCAGGGTCCAGATCTTCTGGACCAGCTTGAATACTCTGCTTTCTTGACCTGGTGCTTTGGTTTAGAGATTGGCTTATGACAGCAGCCTAGGAGTAAAGAGACCTGGAGTAACCACTGCATTAAAGGAAGAGGGAGGAGAGAAAGGGTGAACCCCGATGCAATGGAGGTCGGGGACATCCTGGGACTCCAAATGGTTATTCCTGCTGGGACTGGTAAGACTAGGCTGTCAACATTATCAGAATCGAAGTTCCTGCTTAGATCACATGCTGGCATTTCCCGCTTCTGTTTTTAAACACACATTAATCCAGGAATGGAATTCTCCTCTCAAACATTTCCTTTGATATTTTTAACCACTGCAAAATACAGTTTTATCCACATAACATTTTTTTACTTAAGGAAAACAAAAAGACAGCACCTACAACATCTAGAAACTAAAAGAAGTTGATAGTATTTCCTGTTTTCTTCTTTTTTTGATTAGAGAAGTCCTGGGTTTATGGAATAATTGTGCATAAACTATAGGATTCTTTTAAACTCCTCTATTATTAACACCTGTTAAAATTGATGAAAGCACATTTTTATAACTGAACTATTAACTATAGTCTGTAGTTTAAATTAGGGTTCACTGTGTAGTGAAGTTTCATGGGTTTTTTAAAAAAACATTTATTCAATTACCATATATACAACCTAACATTTCCCCCTTTAAACAGCATTCACACATATATATTTCAGTGCTAGTGATTACATTCACAGTATTGTGATACCATCACCACCTTTCATTACCAAAACATTTCCCTTTTTCCAAATAGGAAGTATGTATCTTTCAAACCTTAATTCCTTATTCCCTATCCCCAGCCCATCCCCTGGTAACCTGTATTCTAGGTTCTGACTGCATGAGTTTGATATTCTAATCTCAGTGAGATCATACAATATTTGTCATTTTGTTTCTGGCTGATTTCACTCAAAATTATGTCTTCAAGGTTCATCTATGTTGTTGCATGTATCAGAACTTCGTTCCTTCTTTAGGGCTGAATAATATTCCATTATATGTGTGTACCACATTTTATTTATCCATTCATAGACTGACAGACACTTGGGTTGCTTCCATCTTTTGGCATTTGTGAATAACGCCACTATGGACATTGGCATGCAAATATCTGTTTAAGTCCCTGCTTGCAATTCTTTTGGGCTTATACCTAGAAATGGGATTGCCAGGTCATATGGTAATTCCATACTTAGCTTTCTGAGGAACTGTCAAACTGTCTTCCATATCAGCTGAACCATTTCACATTGCTACCAGCAATGAATGAATGTTCCTATTTCTCATCATTATCACCAACATGTACAGTTCTGTTTTTTCTTTTTAATAGTAGCCATTCTAGTGGGTATAAAATGGTATCTCAATGTGGATTTGATTTGCGTTACCCTGATGATTAATGATGTTGAACATATTTTTATGTGATTTTTAGCTATTTGTATATTTTCTTTGGAAACAAGTCTGTTCAAGTCTTTTCCTCATTTTTAAATTGGGTTGTTTATCTTTTTGTTGTTAAGTTGAAAGATTTCTTTGTATATTCTTGCATATTAAACCTTTATCGGATATGTGGTTTTCAAATATTTTCTCCTATTGTGTAGGTTTTCGTTTTATTTTCATGATAAAGTCCTTTGAAGCACAAACGTTTTTAATTTTGATGAGTTCCCATTTATCTGTTTTTTCTTTTGTCTTATACTTTGGATGTAAAGTCCAAGAAACCATTGCTTACCACAAGGTCCTGAAGATGCTTCCCTAAGTTTCCTTCTACCACTTTGATAGTTCTGTCTGTTATATTTAGGTCTTTGATCCATTTTGAGTTAATTTTTGTATAAGGTCTTTTACAAATGGTGGAGATCCAGTTTTCCCAGCACCATTTGTTGAAGAGACTGTTCTTTCCCAGTTGAGTGGTCTTTGCTAACTTGTCAAAAATCAATTGGCCATCATTGTGAGGGTTGGTTTCTGTGCTCTTATTTCAATTCCATTGGTCTATGTGTCTTCCCTTGTACCGGTACCAGGCTGTTTTGATTACTGTTGTTTTGTAATAAGTTTTGAGATCAGTAAGTGTGAGTCCTCCAGCTTCCTTCTTTTTTTCTTCAGAAATAGTTTTGCCTATTTGGGTCCCCTTACCCTCCATATACATTGGATGATTGACTTTTCCATTTCTGCAAAGAAGATGGTAGGGATTTTTATTGGGATTGCATTGAATTTGTAAATCACTTTGGGTGGAATTAACATCTTAATAATATTCGGTCTTCCAATCCATGAAGAGGGAATGTTCTTCCATTTATTTAGATCTTCTTTAATTTCTTTTAGCAACATTTTGTAGTTTTCTGTGTACATGTCCTTTACATCATTGGTTTGATTTATTCTTAGATATTTGATTCTTTTAGTTGCTATTGTAAAAGAGATTTTTTAAAAATTTCTTCTTCCAAGAGTTCATTGCTTGTGTATAGAAACACTACTGATTTTGGGGTGTTGATCTTGTATCTTGCCACTTTGCTGAATTCACTTATTAGCTCTAAGAGCTTTGTTATGGATTTTTCGAGATTTTCTGTATATATAGGATCATATCATCTGTAAACAGGGAAATGTTTTACTTCTTCCTTTCCCATTTGGGTGCCTTTTTTCTTGCCTAATTGCTCTGGCAAATACTTCTAGTCCAATGTTGAATAATAGTGGTGACAACTGGCATCCTTGTCTTGTTCATGATCTTGAAGGGAAAGTTTTCAGTCTTCCACCATTAAGTAGTATGTTAGCTGTAGATTTTTCACATACGCCCTTTATCAATTTTGTTTATCAAAAAGGGGTGCTGAGTTTTGTCAGATGCCTTTTCTGCATCAACTGAGATGATCATGTGGTTTCTTTCCTTCAATCTGTTAATGTGGTGTATTCTATTAATTGATTTTATCATGTTGAACCACCTTTGCACACCAGGGATAAATCCCACTTGATCATGGTATATAATTCTTTTAATGTGCTATTGGGTTCAGGTTTTCAGTATTTTGTGGAGGATTTTTGCATCTGTGTTCAAAAGAGTATTGGTCTGTAATTTTCTCTTCTGTGGTATCCCTAACTGGCTTTGTTATGAGGCTGATGTTGGCCTTGTAGAATGAGTTAGGGAGTGTTCCTCCTCTTCAATTTTTTAGAAGAGTTTGAACAGGATTGCTATTAATTCTTCTTTGAATGCTTGGTAAAATTCCCTTGTGAAGCCATCTGGTCCTGGGCTTTTCTTTGTTGGGATGTTTTTGATTACTGAATCAGTCTCTTTACTAGTTATTGGTTTATTGAGATCTTCTATTTCTTCTTGAGTCAGTGTAGGTAATTTTTGTATTTCTAAGAATTTGTCCATTTCTAGGTTATCTAATGTATTGGTGTACCGTTGTTCACAGTATCCTCTTCTAGTACTTTATATGTCAGTGGGGTTATAATAATGTTCCCCTTTTCATTTCTGATTTTAATTATTTGTGTCCTCTCTTTTTTTCTTTGTCAGTCTAGCTAAGGGTTTGTCAATTTTTTATCTTTTCAAGAAACCAACTTTTGGTTTTGTTGATGCTCTCTATTTTATTTATCTCCACTCTTATCTTTGTTGTTTCCTTCTGCTTGCTCTGGTTTTAGTTGCTCTTCTTTTCCTGGTTCTTCCAGCTTTGAGGTTAGGTCTCTGATTTGAAATCTTTCTTCTTCTTTTTTTTAATGTAAGCATTCAGAATTATAAATTTCCCCCTCAACACTGCCTTTGTTGCATCCCTTAAGTTTTGGTATATTGTATTTTCATTTTCATTCACCTCAAAATATTGCCTAATTTCCCTTCTTTAACTCATTGTTTGTTTAAGAGTATTGCTTAATTTCCACATATTTGTGACTTTTCCATTTCTTCCTCTGTTATTAATTTATAGCTTTAGTCCATTGGGTCAGAGAAAATACATTTTATGATTTCAATATTTTTTAAATATTGAGGCTTGTTTTGTGACCTAGGATATAGTCTATCCTGGAGAATCATCCATGTGCACTCAAGAAGACTATATATTCTGTTATTGTTTGTTGAAGCATTCTATATATGTCTGTTAGGCCGAGTTGGTTTAGAGTATCATTTAAGTCTTGTATTTCCTTATTGATCTCCTGTCTAAATGTACTATCCATTATTTAAAGGGGTATATTAAAGTCTCCTACTATTAATATAGAACCGTCAATATCTACCTTCTAGTCTGTCAGTATTTGCTTCTATAATTTGGGGCTTTGCTGTATATATATTTTGGGACTCTGCTGTTAGGTGCATATATATTTATATTTGTTCTTCTTGTTGAATTGACCCCCTTATCATACTATATGGACTGTCTTTGTCCCTTGTAATTTTTTTTTTTTTACTCAAAGTCTGTTTTATCTGATATTAGTATGGCTACCCCAGCTCGCTCTTGGTTACTATTTGCATGGTATATATATATTTCCACCCCTTCACTTTCAGCCTACTTGTATCTTTGGATTTAAGATATCATATAGTTGGGTCATGCTTTTTTATCCATTCTGCTGATCTCTGCCTTTTGACTGGAAAGTTTAATCCATTTACATTTAAAGTCACTATTGATAATGCAGGACTTTCTTCTGCCATTTTGGTATTTTGTCTTTGTAAGTCATATATATTTTTTGTCCCTTAATTTTTCTGCTAATGATTACTTTTGTATTTATTTGATTTTTTAAAAAATGTTATGCCATGTTGAGCACCTTCTCTTTTCTGTCTCGATATTTTTCATATATTTTCCTTGTGGTTACCATGGGGTTCAAATTTAACATCCCAAATATATAACAGTCATATTTAGTTTGATACCAACTTGACTTCCATAGCAACTTGTTACCAATAATATCTTTGTACATTGTTATGTCCTACCAGTTTAATAGTTGTTCTGGTGAAGAGATTTAATCCTGGATATTCCTACTCTACCATCTTCCCACAATTCTCCAGTATTTCATTTTAATCTTAATTCACTTATCTTTTTTGTATCAGTTTTATAAACCTGTTTCTTGCAAGGTACAGGCTACTAAGGCTTTTGCAGCCTAAAATAATTTCTGTGATTTAATACCATTCCCTACTTGTTTGACATTTTTTCCATTTTCAATTGGTATATACTTATCTTCATGTGTCTGAATCTTTTTTTAAAATGGCAAAATATTTGAAATTAGATTTAATAAAACTCCATAATGTATATTTGATGAAATGTATCATTTTATTTTATTTTTTAAAGATTTATTTATTTATTTCTTCCCCTCCCCCCTCGTTGTTTTACACTTGCTGTCTGCTCTCTGTGTGTTCTGTATCTGCTTGTCTTCTCTTCAGACGGCACTGGGAACTGATCCTGGGACTTTCCAGAGTGGAGGGAGGTGCTGAATCTCTTTTGCCACCTCAGCTCCGTGGTCAGCCACATCTCCTATTGTCTCTCTTCTGTGTCTCTTTTTGTTGTGTCATCTTGCTGTGCCAGCTCTCCACATGCGCCAGCTCTCTGCGTGCCTAGTATTCCTATGTGGGCCAGCACTCCTGCGCAGGCCCGCAGTCCATGTGGGCTAGCTCTCTGCTCACGCCAGCTTGCCACATGGGCCAGCTTGTTTTTCACCAGGAGGCCCTGGGAATCAAACCCTGGACCTCCCATATGGTAGATGGGAGCCCAGGCACTTGAGCCACATCCGCTTCCCGAAATGTATCATTTTAAATGTCAGGCAATATTAGCTAAATGTGTCAAACCCTCATTGTGTACAGGATGATTCCATATGATGTGTTGGAGGTAGTACTGGATGGTACATTAAGTGCTTTGATATTGACTATAATTAGATAGAGTATATTGTTTTCTACATTTTATAGATGAGGAAACAGAAGCTCAGAAAGGTTAAGTAACATTCCCAGGTCATATAGCTAAGTTCATGGAAGAACTGGGGCTGAACCCAGATCCACCCATCCCCAGCATGCCAGCTGAATAGTATGATGTTCTCAGACAGAATTACCCATGAGCTGCTCGTGCCTAAACAGGGAGCCAGCAGCAGCTCAGTGAAGGTGGGGATGGTCTAAATGAGTTTGATTTTGGTCTTGAAATTTTAGTTAAAAACTTCCAAAATAAAGTTGAAAAGAGAATTTTTAAATGTATTTAAACGTCCACATTAGTCTGTTGGTCTATGTGGAATAACTAATGTCACCTGTTTTTTCATTGTTGTTGTTTTGCCAACTTCTCTTTTTATTTCACTAGTAATCTGATTGCAGAATTCATTGTCTTAACCATATCAGAAATTCTGGGCCACTCTACTTTTTCCCCACCCACTAAAAACATAGCAATAACCACCAAAAAAGAAAAGAAAAAAAAATCCTCTTAACTCTTAAGTGGACCAAATGAACAGGTTTCCTCCTTTTTAACTGCTGCATGGGGGAAGCCAAAATATTGTCAGAAATGTAATCAGAAGGCTGCTCGTTGTGCCTGCAACCAGGGAAAGTGAGCTTTAACTCTGCCCAGTGGCTGGAATCATCAAACAACCCCAAGGGTTAGTTCGGGGATTTTTCGTTGTAGGACGCCCCCAACTGGGCACTCACTCTCTCTGAATGTTGCTGAATCACTGTCTCACTTCTTTTCTATGTTTGCACCTATTGACTGACACATCTTTTCATTCTTTAGCTATGTTAAAAACCTCCGTCAGGACAGCAGGATAGCCCAAGCACTCTTCTATCTCTCTTCACTGTTATTGTTGGTAATACCTTTCAACTAATTGATTTTCTGCCAGCTGGTCATTATTATTGCCAGGCCTTTACTCAGTGGTCAGGTCACTGTCATGATCAAGACATGGCTACTGACTTGAACTTTCTTTGGTTCCAGTCAGATAGAATCATAAGCTAATAGAACGTTGGAGTTAGAAGACATCTTAGAGCAGAAGATTCTCTTTTGCATATCCAGAAACAGGCAAAGTCATTAAGTGCCTTGCCCACAGGCGGATGAAAAGACAAGAAATTGGGGCTCCTAATTCCCAGGGGACACTTCTGAAAAATACATTTAGGAAACAGTTACATGCCCCAAATTATATGCATTTAGATTTGGAGTATTTGCAATACCGCACAGTATCCAGCAAATATGTCATAGCATTATTCCCCCCTCCCCCCCCATAACTGGTGAGTTAAAAAATTGAATTCAAGAGTCAGTAGTTCTTCAAATTCACCTTTAAATTTCTGTTTTGCATCTCAGGTATTTTCCTCCAATATTTTGATGCTTATGGATTTTGGAACTGAGTGAGTACAATCGGCCTTTGGATCCTCCTTGTAAATAATTTGTGTTTTATGGCCGTTGCCTGCTTGTAAAAGATTAGTGGGAGAAATCTGAGCACAGAGAGGAAAAGTTTGCTTTTTCTCTCTGGAGTGTTCTGAGTAGGAAGTAATCAGTCAAATTATGGGAATAAAATTCCTTTTTCCCTTTTCAGAGTTCTTACTTGAGGATTAGATCTTTCCTTTCACTAGGAAATATCAAAGTTGCCAAGCTGGTTTGAATGACAAAATCAAAAATGATGCGTTTGTTACGGTCATAAATCTTTGCAGATTCTCATTAAGTTCAGGTATTTAAAAGGGGAACTGGATTAGTCTGCAACTAAAGTTACATTCCCAGACCTAACTGCTCCTCTCATTACTTTAACGGTAGGTGCATTAGCTGTAGCTCTAACTCCATGTTTTGAAAAGTTCTGGCTTGTAGGAAAATGCTGCAGTGATGTAATGATTGATTTCACAAACAGAGCTTTTAAGCAAACAAAAAGTTGCATCTGTTTTTGTGTGTGTTTTTTTTTTAATTTCCTGATGTGCTCTAATTATTATTGTTTCTTTCATCAAATGTTGTGGGGGGTTTTTCCCCCTATATTTTTAAAAAAAGAAATAAAGGCCACTTGTTTTTCTTTCTAATGAGGACTTACTCTTTCTTCTTGGTGTAGCAGGCTTTGGGATACAACAGTATCTTTTAAAGAAAAGGGCTTTCCCCAAAGCCAGGGGTTTCTTCTAGAATGCTTTGCTAAGGTTTAATGATGGAAAGAAAACAAATTGGATCTGTTTTATATTTGTATGGCGGGAGGTCATGGGGAGCTGGTGCTTGTGATGAAAATTCTTGAGATTTTCAGGTGCACTTGCCCTGGGGCAAGGGGTGGCAAGTTGGAGAGCAGCCACTGGAGGAGCTACTTCTCAGCTCCCGCTGATTGTTATTAAGTAGGAAAGTGGACTCAATATTGCCGTGCCCCCTGATTTTTTTTAAAGGAACTTTGGAATACTGATTTTTTTTTTTAACATATTGGAAAATCACATTAAAAACCCAAACCCAAACCAAACAAAACCAAATTCTTCATGGAGCCACTCAAACTCATTGTAAGGTGAAGGGGCAGCTGGTTTGCAACCTGTAGCTTACGGTGAAGACCAGAATTTGACAATAAATATCTGATGTGTACTAAGAGTTGGTCAAACGGTGGCTCATAAGACATTAATGTATAATAAAATAGATCATTTTTTAGTGGAAGAGACTGTAATAGAATAAAATATGAGATATGAGAGTGAATCCCAGGAAGTTGGGACAAGTACTATCTTAATGAACTGGGCTCAGTTGTTCACATATGTACATAAGTGTGTGCAGAATGGGTTGGATATAAGAAAAAAGTTTGAAAGACAAGTGAAAGCAGAAGCCCTATTTGAAAAAAAACGTTAAAATGGTCATTCCCCTGGGTCCCTTGAGAAATTAAATGTGAGCGTTCTATGCTATGGATTATAAATTTCAATCTTTTTCGCCATTGTATCTCCAGGGCCTAGAACTATGCTTGTCACATAATAGAGTTGATTATTTGTTTAATGAAAAGAAATGAAAAAATGAATGGCTTAGGGCAGAGGTTGAAAAATTTTCTCTGTAAAGGGCCAAATAATAAATATTGTAGCCATAAGATCTCAGTTCTGCATTTGGAGCAGAAAGCAGCCTAGACAATATATAGATAAATGGGTATGGTGTTGTTTCAATAAAACTTTATTTACACAAACAGGTATTTGGCCCACTGGCCATCATTTGCAGACTTCTGGGATAGACTAAAGGCTTCAAATAGGAAACATGCCCTTCTCTTACTTTAATTCTGTTCCAGTTAGATGGACATCCTTGACCAGCATTCATAAGAAGGGGTTGCTAAATAATGCATGATATATGTGATTAACCTCCCACTGAGATACAATTCAGAAATAACAGAGCTCTCTGGTTGCGTGAGAATGGGACAGTCCACCCAGATCTGCTGTGACCTGTGACTCAGGGGAACTTTTTGAAATAAGCAAAGTCATCCAGGATGGTGGCATTTTATATAAACGTGTTTACACCCTCAACTACCAACATTCCACTTTGGAAGAGCCATCATAGAAACAAATCACAGTAGTCTTTGGTAAATATTTTTTAAAAGCTTAATCCATTTTGAGGTTTCTATGGTTTCATACTTGGGTGCAGTTAATTTATAGATCTTCCCCTGCTCCCCTCTTTCCTGTTGTCTTTTTGGATGTCTGAGCATCCTGTGAAACATTTGGAGGGAATAATCCAGGAAGCAGTGAGGTTATACTTCATCATCCGTTTGCTGAGAAACGGTCCCACGATGCAGGTTATTTCAACATGCTTTCTCTGTGGATGATGTCAAGTTTGGGAATAAAGGTTGGGGAAAGACTTTTGAGGATTATTAAATGACATGTTTGAGGAGTTTGGGTTTTGTTCTAGATCAGCACTGGCCCAATAGAAATGTTACAGGAACCACATATATCATTTTAAATGCTCTAGTAGCCACATTAAAAAAAGTAAAACAGAAGAGGTGAGTATATTTTAGTAATATTTTCATTTAACCTAGTAGGTCTGAAATATTTTAATTTCAACAGGTCATCAAACTAAAGCATAATTCGTGAGATAGGCTGCATTTCTTTTACTGAACCTTCAAAGCTCTAGCCGGCATTTTACACTCGAGGCACATCTCAATGGCTGCCACGTTGGCCAGTGCAGCCCCAGTGAGGGTCAGGGGAGAGGAGGCTTCCAGTGGAGGGTGGAATTCACAGACCCCTTGGGGTCTACTTTGGAAACCTAATCCTGGGTGGCCAATGTAAGGTAGATTGGCAGCAGAATGGACGCCTACTCAGGTGGGTGGCTGCCAGGGAATCTGGAGGACAGATGACAGCAGATTGACTTAGAGCCGTGCAGTGGGGATGGCAAGTGGGGAAATATTTGGTAGACGTCTTGTCTTTTAACCTTTGTGGGGGGATTCTAGCCATAAGGGACGGGCAAGAAAGTGGAGAATATTTGAAAATGTCTAGCTTGAGCATAGGTTTTAGTAACTTTAATGGTGACAGGAAAGACAGGGGGAAAACAGGTGTCAAGGTGAAAACACAGCATTATTTGGAAAGTGCTTCTGGGTAAACCAGAGCTCCTGAGAAGGTCCTATTCAGGAGCCATCCACAGAAGCAGGATGTTTGGGGTTGTGCCACCACAGCGGAGATGTGAGTGTGTAGCAGAACACAAGAAGGTGAGAACAAACAGGAAGACATGTTATTCTGGTCCCAAAGGGAGCTAAGTTTCTGTAGTTCATACTGTGCCTGCTTGAAGTGTTTCGAGGAAATTGCACCACGTCTATAGTTTACTTAAAAAATATATGTATATATAGATACAGATGGAGTGATGGATGGATAGAGGGATGAGTAGAGGCACAGATATGTAATCATGAAAGTACAGAAATATGTATACTTAGAATTTAGTTGGAGGGTATATGGTTATGAGGGTATATGGGGAAATGTACAATGTCTACAGTTTACATTAAAATGCACACAAAATAAGATGGATTGAGGGATGGATAGAGTGACAGATATGTGATCATGAAAGTACAGAAACATGTATATGTAGAATTTAGTTGGAGGATATATGGGTGTTTGTCATACAGTTCTTTCAAATTTTGGTATGTTTAAAATTTTCATAAATTTTCATTAATTGGATGGGTAGGGATAATTTCAAGGTCAGCGGTATCAAATGCTACAAAAAGGTCAAACAGAAGCTTGAGAGTGTTTGCCTTGTCTGTTGGGAAGTCACTGATGACCCTTAGACCAGGTGGGCTTTTGGCGATGGGCAGAGGAATAAGTGGAAATGCATCAGAAGGGAGGGTGGGATGCAATGACCTTCACCTTGGCTTCCCTCATCTGTGCCATCTCCCCTTCTCTCCTGTGCTTGTACTGGCCAGCAGGGGCCTCATACTTGCTTTATGATCATCCTGGCCAGCCAGCCATTTATACAAAACTTCCCCGTGTGAAAGGGGGATTTAAAATGTGTTTAATGCCCCTTTGTCCTAGCTACTGCACTTGGGAATTCTGGTTTCTGCGCAGCTGTGGCAGCTTATGCCAAGTGACTTGATCAGCAAGTTCTTTTTCAGAGAATTTCAATCATCTTTTTCTTGGAGGGGCTGGGGGCATTGCAGATTGTGCTGTTTGGATGGATGCTTAAGGTTTCCAGCACTCATTATTGAATCCACATAGCATCTCATTTGACCATTTTAATTTTCTTGAACATTTTGGTAAAAGCATAGTGTGGCTGTTTTTCCAGGTAGTGCTACGCCAGCCTATTCTGGACTGTACTGCAAGTGTGAAAGGGAAAACAAACTTGCTTTAAGAATCTCCATCTGATTTTTTTTTTCTTTAAACTTTTCAGTTTGAAAATAATTTCAAATTTACAGGACAGTGGCCGAATTAATACAAAACCCACATGTTGAATGCCAACATACCCTTGATACCCAGATCCACCAGTTTTAACATTTTATCACATATGCCGGATCATTCTATAATCTCCCATCGTCTGTCTATGTCTATCATCTCTCTATCTATCTCTAGCCACTAACTATTTTCTGAACATTTGAGAGTAGGCTGATTACATCATGCTCTTTGATCACATAATGCTTCCCTGTACATTTTCTCAAAACCAGGATATTCACTTATGAAACCACCTTGATTGCAGTTATCAAGTTCAAGAATTTTAACATTGATATAAAGTTTACAAGAATCACCATCTTTTCTAATGTTCACTTGAATGTTCCAGGAGAAAACAGGAATTTTTCATGCTTTGTTTTCTCTCATGAACAATAAGTTGTTTTTTTTTTTTAAGTTTCAACTGTCAGATAATCTTTCATCAGTGGCTTATTCTTATTTTTTCACTATGGATACCAAACAGATAAAAATCAGAAAATTTTTGTCATGTTCCTGGTACTCTCCTTTCTCCTCACAGGAAAGTTTGTTGATCCTAAGAAAATGTTTAAAAAACGTTTTAAAAAACCCTGAGAAACCAAACAAGCTTATTCCTTTATTGTCTGACTCATTTATTGTTCATGGCAAAAATAAAAACATAGTGTTTTATCTTTCATTTAGTTGATGGTGACTATTTCTCTACAATCTCAGTAGACTCGTAGAGAAAGGATTTGGAGGACGCTTCAAGCTGAAATATTTCTTCCAATAAGCGGTGGAGGGTGCTGTATCTAGAACTCAGAAACAGTCTTCATGGTATCTCTTTAGATTTAGTAATGGAATATTGAAAGTGATTATTTTATTTTGCCAGTAAGTGTCCTTTGTGGTCCACTTAAAAATCTAAGGGTGATGACCTTCCAGCAGCATGGTGACAAATGAAAGGGGAATTATTTGGAGGCAATAGTGGAGAGCAGGGTGGTGGAGTGGTCCAAAGAAGGAAGAACTAAAAAGCTGGTGGCCTTAAGTTTAAACAAATAACTGCATGAAATCCTTACTCTTCTAAGATGCTAACTGGAATAAAGTCAGCCTCAGTGTCACCCTCCATTGCATAACTGCAGCAGAGGAGAGAGTGGACAACTGGAATGGAAAGGAAAGAGAAAGCAGCACTGAACAAATGCTTCACATGGGGCCACGAGACCCACACAGGGGCTGAGCAACCTACAGAAGGAGCAGTGTGATTCAAAAGCAGTTTCATATTTGGTTCGCGGTCAAACCTGATCCTCTCTGGGGTACTGCTGGAAGCTTTGTGAGTCCTGTAACTCACTGATGTTGAAAGGCATGTACCTGCTCCCCTGGCTCCCAAGTTTCGTGCCCTCCCTGTGGCTGTGGGCTTCCATCATATTTTCTAAGACCCTCAATATAGTGTCTGTGCAGTTTTCACTATAATTTTGTTCACTTGGCCTTTTATTTCACAAAGAAGCATTTCTCCCTGTTTCTGGAGACCGAGTGGCTATACTATCTTCTCAGAAATTCAAATCCTCTGCCTTGACAAAATGAACAAACGAGTGACTCTCATGAACTGGGCGGGCTGCTTCCCTCACCAAAGTACCAATGGGAAGCCATGAGTGCCAGAGGTTACGCTCTGTGGCAACGTCAGCTGAAAAATACAGCCTTTGGAACAACATGATGAATGTCAAATACGGTTTCTAGTAGATTATTGATTTCTCAGGGAGAAGAAGCATGAAAAGTATAAATCAAATGATCAAATGTATGAGAAAGCAGTGGTCTGCAAATGTAAAAGGTGAAATGCTTAGAAATCCATTGGACGTGAAGTATTTCATACCATGTGCAAGAATTTATCCCCTTGGTTGTCTGACAGCCACATCAATGGCTACATTATATTTCCGCCCTCCTCTAACAAGCATGATTCCCCTTCATTTGTAAAAAACCAAATAAATAATAGTTTACCTATATTTGGATAGTACCTTGACATCTAACTTACATATACTTATATTCATAATACGCCAGCAGAGTTTTAAAGGTGTAGGTAAAATCTAAGGAAAATTTAAGGAAGCTCTTAAAATCAAATAATAACATGCTATTTAAGCAACTTTACTATTTCGGTCTGAACATCTGACTTGCATATGTGTACTATCAGAATTTTGTAGAATATGCTAGTTTAGTTTCAAAAGCTTGGGCAAAGTCATTTTCCTTGAAAACAAAGTTCTTTTTCTTTCTCTCTAAGGCTTCTAAAACTTTGAACTATTGAACTCAGATTTGAATGATGATGTCCTGTTCTTTGCCAAAAGAATTGTTTCCTCTTTTATAATATCCATCAAAATAAAAAAGGAAGTGTTCAGTTGGATTAACAGTTTCCCAGGAAAATGCCTTTTTGTTTGTTTGTTTGCTTGCTTGCTTGTTGTTTGTTTAAGACAAGGTAATTTTGAAATGAGAGGAAATCGTCACAATGTTCTCAGGCGACATCTAGGAAATAAAAAGATATGTTTCTGTGAGTAATGTCCTATGGTCATACCAAGACAGTAGTTAAAAGAAGGAAGTGTCTTCCATAATCAGAGGAAAGCAGTTTAGACTATTTTACAGCATATGTTCATAAACCACTGCAGGAATAAGATATACTGTTTTATAGATTTGCAGTTTTTTAGAGACAACCGTGACAAAATATAACACTATTTTTTAACATTTTTTTGAAGTTTTGTAATTTCAGGCTCAAAATGGTGTGATTGAATTTACTTTTATTATATTCAATTCCTGTTAGAACTTCCTGGAGTTTGTACTAAATTTCAGCCCTCTGGAGACTGAGCTAGCTAGTTTATTCTTATCTAAAAATAAAATATATTATTATCGAGGGAAAAAAGTACACTACCGTAAAATCTCATTATTAGCATTGGAAATGACCCTCAGGGTCATCTAGTCCAATACTTATCTGATAGACCAAAGTTTATTAAAACAGTTCCATAGCTATTTTAGTCACCAAATAATGCTTTTAAGATAAGTCCTCAAAACGCCAATATACCTTATTTGACTAGTGAACTATTTCGTCAATTCATTGCTAGTTTTGCCTGCTTCTCACTAAAGACATTAACATCTATTTCTCTTCATTCACGTGATTAGTTGTTTTAAGACCATGTACGCTGTGTCGACAGCTTTAGAACTATTATTTTATTAGCTTGTATTAAAGTTTATTTATTATGATGATAATACAGTCAGTTCCACTCTAATGCCAGTTCACAAAATTTGTTCTTGCACAATTAATATACTAGGAAAAAATTGCCTATAACGCGAATTTTGTGTTTGTTCTTGTGCATTTGCATGCAGAGGAATCACTGGATGAATATAGAAAACTGCCCCCAGCCAACTCCAGCCACCCCAGAGTACACAAACGCAGGCACACACATGCTTTGGACATTTACTGGCTACCTGAGTATACTGTGTGTGTTAGGAGCCACATTCATCCATCTCTGGGGAACAGCTCCATGCCTGATGCCCCTCTCCACCATGTCACAATAACTCATAGGCTGTAACCCTTCCAATGCCCATTTCCACAAAACACACCTGGGCTCTTTCAAGGTAAAGTGTCAGATTTATTGTAGTATTTATGAATTCCTTAACCATTCAGCATGTATAAAACTGTGACTGTTATTAGGTTCCTATCTTTTTTGTTTTAATGGACCACTGCTGAAGTTTTTCAGTGTTGTACCCTGACCCCATTCTTCCTTATAAGCCCTATGAATTTTAATTTGCCACTCTGCATAGTGCAGTGGTGTCAGGAACACATATGTTGGCATTTGAACACAACTGACTGTATTTGTTCACCTGTCAAAGAAATGAAGCAAATGCAGAAAAGACAAACCTTGGGACTAGTTTGATGTATTTCCTCCTCCTATGTATCATGTATATATATGTGTGTGTATATATATAAAACATAATTAGCATCAGATCAAATGTATAATTTCTTATGATTTTATTATTTAGGAGTATAGCATGAGCATTTTCTAACTTTATTGGTAGATACTTTTTGTGAATAGTATAATGACTTCTAAATCCCCTTTTTAACTTTTATGACTGTATCATAATTTATTTATCAGTTCACATTTAGGTACTTTTGCAATTTGGGACTATTATAAATAGCAACTTTGTGTATGTAGTGCTGTTTATTTGTATGTAATGTTATTTCTTCTATCGGGTAAGAGTTGTTTAGAATGCATTCCCAGAAATGGAATCACGAGGACAAAGCTGTGAACATTTGATATATATTACCACACTGATTTCCAGAATGGTTGTATGAATCTCTACTTCTAATAGTATGAGACGGGTAGAAATAAGATAATTTGCTTGTCTCTATGATGCTGGAACAATAAATAAAAAGAGAAAATTTCATTTGAATTGAAAAATGTATCTGATTATACGAATATTTTAATTTCTTAAAAATAGAAGCACAAGACTAGGCATATGGATATTTTTAAATACAGAGGGTATACTGTGGTCCAGAAAATGCCCAGTTTATCTAATATTAAAATGTTTTTCCAGGTATTTTGACATCAGGTCGCTGCATGTTGCTCATCAATTTTGTACCTTTAATGTAAATGACAGATTTGGGTATCACATAGTAATGGAACATCAGTGACTATTTTTAATCCACGAAGTAATTCAAATACAAATAATTTATATTGACATGGTATCTTAGCCCCCGAGAGCCGCTGTGACAGATACCATACAAAGGGTTGGCTTAAACAACAAGCATTTATTGACTTATGGTTTTGAAGCCCGGAAGTCCAAAATCCCGGTGTCCGCTTTCTCCCTGGCTCGGTAGGGTCCTGGTGATGGCAGTCCTCCCTACAAGGAGATGCCCTTGTTCTCGTGTGGCTTTCTCTGACCTCTGGGTCTACATCTTCTGGCTTCCCTGACTGTGTCCGCATTTCTAAGGCCTCCAGTCATTTGGATTAAGACCCACCCTGATTCACTTAGGCCATCCCTTAACTTAAAGGTCCTGTTTACATATGAGTACACGCCCATAGGGACTCCAATTAAGAAGATGTCTTTTGTGGGACACATGGTTCAGTCCCGGGCATGTGGTGTCTGTAATTCCTTTAGTTGGGTAAGACTTTGCTGTTAGGGTGCTGCTGGTGTCCCTCTAAGACTCTAATTGTCATTCACTATTTACGCATTCATTAAATACTATGCCTCTGGCATACTTTCCTATGGCAAGCCCTATATCGGGTAGTAGATGTGCTCAGAAGGAGAAACCATGAAACACAGTCTTCCCAGACTAGAGTGAATTAAGGCCTTAGTCAAGAAGGCATAATTCTCTAAATATCACTGTGGAAGCCCTGGATGTTTTAAAAAGATCTTAAAGGTTTTTAAATTTTTTTATTTTAAAGATTGCATGGATTCTATTGTCTGGATATGCCAGAGTCACTTAAGAAATCCTTACTGTTCATTGTGTAACTTGATTCCTGCCAGTATTTCACCAGGACAAAACTTAAGAGAACTCCTTGTAACTAAATCATCAGTGTTCAGCCATGGATATTGTCTTAGGATAATTTCTTAGAAGAAAAATGATTGGGTAAAATGGTATATACTTCTATTAAGGCTTTTCCTAGATATTGTGAAATTGCCCTTTGGGAAAGTTGTAACAAATACTCCCACTGGTAGTGTGTGAGAGTATATTTAATTGGGTTCTAGATTAAAAGTCATTCTGAGAAATCTTTCATCAGATTATCATCATTATCATTATTTTACAAAAACTGATATCCGCCTTTCTTGGCATCCATAGAATAGTGGGCAGACATAAAAGTTGGGGCGTGCCTAAAGTTAATACAAATGGCAATCATTGGATGTGGTAGAAAAAAACACTTTCTAGTAGGAGATGTAGGATCTAGTCCTGACTTTGTCATTAGTTAGTGAAATCTTACAGAGAACCTGACCTCTCTGTGACTGAGTTTTTCCATCTGCAAATTAAGAATGTCAAATAAGAGAATTTCTGTTGGCTCCCTCCCAGACTAAAGTTGTACTGTTTTGTATGTATTCTATACTGATCTGTATGAGTGCAGATTAAGGCGAGTTTGTAGGCATTACCCTTGAATATCCTCCAGCTCCCATACTTTTTCTGTCCTAGGAGGAAACAGTAAACTTGGCTGGTTTCCTTTGCAGACTGACCTAAAGGCTGTTCTGGGTGGGAGGCAGTGGGGAAGGCAGGCCCACTCTGGACAGGCAACTAGGAAGCAATGCCAAGGGCATGTTGAAAACTGGGAATAGAGCAGAGCTTAGGGGACTGGGGACCAGAAGATCTTGTCCAGCCCAGCCCAGGCAGGATCAGGGTGAGGATCAGGGTGAGGACACCTTACTTCCATGAATTCCCGGCATGCTGGTTAGGCCACCCTTCCAAGCAATTGCCTGTTCAGTCTTCCTGTGCTGGACGTGAAACTGTGATTAATTTTCAGTAAAAAAAAAAAAAATTAGAGTAGGTGCTTGCCTCCAGAAATAACTAATTCATTGGATGTCCCTTGGTCTCACATACTGGGAAGGTCTTAATTAAAGTGGAGTGCCTCAGATAACTATGTGCTATTAAAGGTCAGGAATAACTTTAGGGGGCTCCCCCAGCACCGCTGTGGTGGTCTGAAAGATATGGCCCCAAATTCTTTAATGCACCTTCCTTCAAGAGGTTGGTCTTAATCCTCCCCTTGAATATGGGTTGGACCAGGTGACTCACTTATATCAATATGGCAGAAGTGATAATGTGTTATTTCCAAGATTAAGATATAACTCTAATATATTGTTATTGTGCTTTCCACTTGGGTGTGCTCACTGGTTCAGATGACTTGATATGGGGGGAAGTTAGCTATTGTTTTGTGAGCAGCCAAATGGAGAGACCCACATGGCAAGGAACTGTATTCTCCCACCATAGCCACGTAAGTAAGCTTGAAAGGAAAGTTTTCCTCAAGCCTCCATGTAATTGTAACCCCTGCTGACAACTTGCATTTCTAAGGAGCCCCCCAAGTTATACTGATGCTGCTAGTTCATAGACCATTCTTTTGAGTACCAAGGCCTTTATCGGCTGCCTGGAAAACCTTACTGTGAACATGCCATTCTCGTCAGAGTTGAGTTTCTCTGTGGCACTGCCCTGGGAATTTTTTTAGCCCTCCCAATCCACCTAAAGCCTCTATTTGCTACCCAGCATTGGAGGGAATGACACTTAATACTTACCATCGATACTTTTGAGGCTTCTAAACCTGCTGATCTATTGGTGGCTGTATTACTCAGAGTTCTCTAGGCAATCAGAATCAACAGGAGATATCTGTAAATAGTATGAGATTTTATAAGAGTCTCTCATGTGACTGTGGGGATTCACAAGTCCAGGTTCCACAGGCAGGCTGCAAACCAAGGGCTTTGATGAAAGTCCAATGAAGGTCCTTGAAGAGTTTCAAGGAGACGTTGGCTATCCAAAGATGAGCTGGGAAATTCTCTCTGAATGCTGAAATCACTTCCCCTTTTAAGACATTCAACTGACTGGATAAAGCGTCCCTCATTGCTGATGGCAATCTCCCTGGTTGATGCAGATGTAATAGGCCATCTATGCAGTAAACTCACCGATGACGAAAGCCCATAAAAGTCCTTGTATTACAGTTAGCCCAGTGCTTGCTTGACCAAACAACTGGGCACAATTACCTGGCTGAGTTGACATTAGCCTAACCATCACAGTAGCCATTCCTTCAGTTAGTCCATTTGCAGCTCATTCTTTCCTAGTACAATTTCTCTCCCTTCTTAGCTTCTAGTGGCAAACTCCTTGCCAAAACCTGGCATGGTCTTGTGCTGTCTGGGAATCTCTTAGACAAATGTGGAAGATTTTTAAAAAGATCTCTGAATGACCCTTACAACAGGCTGTAAGCTGAAATGGTGGGAGTTGAAGGTTAAGAATGGTTTTACCATTCTTTCATTGACACAGGTCACCACAACTAAAAGAGGGAGCGCGAAAACCCCCTCTCTCCTGGGGAATTGACTGGATACAGATGCCTGTTGTGTCTCTGTGGTCCCTTCTTCATAACAGGCCCTTGCATTTATCAGACCACTGCGGTTTCATTTACAATGTCTTATGAGGTTAGCAGATTACAAAATCGAAATGGAGGGTTGGGAATTTCACTCCTTTCTGACCTGAAACAGCACTTTCCAACTTTTTTTTAGCCTCTAAAACACACTTTATTTTTAGTGCAAGGGCGTTCAATTTTGCGAGAATTGCAGTATAAAGTAGGGTGTACTTCAGAGCGGAGCAAGTGGAAGAAATCTTGTGTGCTGGGGCAGTTGGGGAAAGCCTTTTGAAGGAGGAGGGATCATAAAATATGGAAAGAATCAGATAAATTGAGAGACATTGAGAAGAAATTCCCGATAGGGGCAACTGCAAAGTTGGAGCAGGAGGTATATCTGGGTGCTGTTTCAGGGTGGTGATAAGAGAAGAGACTTGACTAGAGAGGATATTTTGTCTAGGAGGAGTATTGCAAGATAAGATGAGAAGGATAAATCAGAGGCCGTGGAAGTCAGTTTTAAAACTTTGGAATTTTTTTCTAGGGAAATAGGAAAAGTTTTTGGGCAGGGTAATGATACATGCTCTTGGATGTTTTTAGGAACATTAAGATGGCAGTTGGTATAAGATTGAATTATAGGGGAGGGATTAAGTTCGAGGGTAGAGGGAACTTGAGTTGGGAACTCTTCTTCAGAGACTATTGTAGTCACTTGGGCTAAAGGTAATGAAGAGTTGAACCAGGATGAGAGTGGAGAGGAAGCATGATCAGAATTTGGTGACAAGTTGGTTAGAGAGAATAAAAAGGAATAAGAAATGGCTCTTCCCAGTTTACAACATGGTGGTCTGGAAGTGGATAAAATTTAGGGAATAAGAATAAGGGAATGTAGTACAGGATGGATGGAGAGGTCCAGGGGTGGAGTTCCAGGTGAAACCTCCCATCCCGTAGAGCTGGAACACTGCAAATGTCGTGTTGGAGAATTCTACTCAGAAGTGTGAGGAAAAACCATGTATGGATAGAAGTTTTAAGCGATGGAGGGCAGGAAGTCTTGGAATAAGCCTTAGGCATTGAGCCATGGAAGGATATTTTTAAATGAGTTCAGTGAGATTGGATGAGACACCGGGCACTGTAATATCATGGAGGCCAGGGCAGGGGTCAGGTTAAATGAAGGCAAGATGTTAGAGAGACTCAAGACCACAAACAATCGAATGGATTTGGCAATTAGGAGGTCAGGACAAGCAATTTCATGAGTGTTCAATATTTTCACTACTATCCATTTATAATGGGGAAAAAACTTTAATAGGGTGGGCTATTATAGTTCTCTAGGACCTCCTGAACTACTGAAAAAATTCCCTTTCTGCCCATTGGGTATAGGCTGTTAAATAAACAGGGTCTTCCGATTGAAAAAAGCCATCTCTTTTTCTGAAATTCAGCATACACCGTTTTGTTTATTTGTTTGTTTGTTTTTGAGGTACCTGGGGATTGAACCTGGGACCTTGTACATGGGAAGCAGGCATTCAACCACTGAACTACATCTGCTCCCCAGCATACACTGTTTTTTTTTTTTTTTTTA
>JAQZBX010028852.1:0-27625 GCA_029593785.1 Cabassous unicinctus
CGTGTCCGCTCCCAGGCTCCTGCTGCAGCCGCTCCTGCAGCCCTTTCCCCTCCCCTTCACCCGGCAGCCTGGCCTGTCACCGCAGATTAATGGTCTCCCCGACACCCCCGCCCTGCCGGTCTGAGTGCCGAGCCGAGCCTGAGTTGAACAGAGACACCCAGAGATGGAGAGACAGCCACCATGGCCGGCACTGCCAAGAACACACACGCACCTGACACAACACACGCTCCACACCCACAGCAACACGGCAGGCACACGCACCGCAGCCGCCAGGGGCTCCAGGTTGGAAAGCAAGAGAGAGGCCTGGGTGGGAGGGGGAAGAGGGGTAGGCAGCCAGATATGAAGCCTGGGGTGTGGGGGAACAGTTCTGGAGTCAAGGCCAAGGGGCTGGAGGCCTGGCAGGCACCCAGAGAGCCTGAGATGGAAACAGGGCCAGGAGGAGGCCCGAGGGAGGCCCGGCCCACAGAGTTGCTGTGGAAGGGAGGTGGGAGGGAGGCAAGGGGTTGTGGAGACCCAAAGCAGGAGGCTTGGGACAGGAGTCCCCACCACCCCAGGCTACCCTCTCATTGCAGGTGGGGCAAGGGATGGGACTCAGGGATCTCCACCCCCGACCCTCCCCCTGCCCACCTCCACCAAGGCTAGGATGGGAAGAAGAAGCTGGGGGTTGCAGATGAGCTTGTTACCAGAATGGCCCTGCCACGGAGGCAGTGTTGGACAATGCAGAACAGTGGTCTTCTATGGCCCAGGATTCAGGGACTTCTCTGTATCTTTCATAGCTTTACACCCATCACCACCCCCTTCCCTCCCTTCATGGGAAGAAAACTTCTCCTCTCCCATGGCTTGGGGACAAGGGTGGGCTTCCCAGACTACCCTGGCCATACCTCATGGCACTGAGCCCCACCCTCCACCCAGCTCATCACCTTGGCCTAGCAGAATTGGGATCCTCCACCCCCACGGCCCCTTCTGATCTGAAGCTTCCTGTTTGTTTGCCCCCCAGTACTCCCCTCAAACACACCCCCTATGGCCTGACCCTGTCATGTCCCTGGGGCTATCTTCTCCCACCCACCCTGGCCCTTTCACATCAGGCCTTCTCACCCCAACCTCTACTGCCCTGTCCTCACTCTGTGCCCTCGAAGTCACACACCCCATGAAGCCATGCTCTGTATCTGCTTCTTCCCAAGGCTGCCCCCACCTCCTTTAACCTCCCCTCTGGCTCGCCTTTCTCCAGGGCCTCTCAGAGTGCTCTTCCCCAACCCCAGCTCCAGGCCAGCAGGTCTCCCACCCTCCAGAGGCCCTGAGTAGCCCCTCCATCCTCCACCTCTCGGCCTCAGCCCACTCCCACCTCCCTGGCCCCATCTCCTCCAAGTCCTCCTACCTGGGTGACCTTCTCAGTGACATTGTGGGTCCGCTCCTTTATCTTGGGTGCTATGATCTCCCGGTCACTGGTGGGTGAAGCCAGGAAGGGGTCACCCTTGAGGTCCACAAAGTTGAGGGTGATTTGGGGAATCTTGCTAATGGTGCGGTAGCGCACGAGGTCTGAGTCTGACGTGGAGTTAAGCAGGCCACTGCGCAGTGGGTGCATGGCCCCTGGGGTGAGGGAAAGCAGGGTCAGGTCAGCAGAGCAGGGACCTGGGGAGAACATCTCAGGGGCAAGGGACACCAGTGTCCCAGCTGGAAGGGGCAGAGCCACTGAGAAACAACCTGGTCCTGAACCAGCAGGGCCAGGGCCAGACCCCCAACCCACTTTAAGGAAGCATGTGGTGATACAACTAAGAGATGAGAGTAAAGGAAGAAGAGCCCAGGAAGGGGCAGTTCAGTGGGCAAGCGGACTCTGCCAGAAGGGCAGGTGGTGGCAGGGACCCAAAGGCTCATCCCAGCTCCAGGCTGTCCTGGGAAATCCAGTTCCATGGGCTAGTAAAGGCTCCATGAGTCAAAGAATGCAATGGGATGAATGGACATTTAATTGAGTAAACAGCCACTTAATGGGATTAAGTAAGTGGTTAATAGGATTTCCATCTCCCAAGCGCACAGAACATGGTGGAGAGTGAGGAAGCTGAGGTCCTAGAATGGGGCAAATGGGGCAGGTGCTGGGGTGGGCATTAGCGGTGCCGAGGCCCCCAGAGATGTCAGTTCCCGCAAGGGCCGGGGGCTGCCCCGCCCCCCACCTACCGCGCACTCGCCGGGTCGGGCCGGCCCTCACCGGTGCTGGCGTGGCGCGGCGGCTGCGCGGGCAGCGCCCCCGCGCGCATGGCCTCGATGTCGTCCGCGGAGGAGGCGCGGCGCACGCTGGCGCAGCTCTCTCGGGAGCGGGTCCGGGCCAGGCTGCAGCTGGACCCCGAGGCGTCGGGGTTGAGGCTGTGTGCCCGAGGGGAAGAGTGCGGGGCGGGGGCGCTGCCGCGGGGAGAGCCGGGGCCCACCAGCGCGCGCCGCTCCTCGGCCGCCCCGAGCCCCGCCACGTGGTTGTCCATAGCCGTCACCTCGTCCAGGGCCAGAGACTCGCTGCTGGGGGCCGCGGGCGTTAGGTCCACGTCCACCACCACGGCCCCCGGGGCCCCCGCACCGCCAGCGCCGCCCGGCCGCACGGACGACTCCCGGGCCGTCAGGGCCAGCAGCGCCGGCAGCTTCAGGCGGAAGGTCTTGGCACGGCCTGCGGGGAGAGTGGAGGCTTGGTGGGGGGCGCTCCTCGCTGCTCCCAGCAGCCGAGACCACGAACAGCCCGCGGAGAGGAGCGGGAACCCCAGCCGCGACAGGGGACTGAGGGAAACTGGTGGGCCTGAGCAGCCATCATTCCTGCACCCCTACCCCTTACTGCACAGAATTTAACCATTTTCAAAGAAATCTCTAGAATACAATCTTAATCTAAGGCTCGTGATACCAATAAACACCATTTCTTGAGCCACACATCATGGTAGACGGTACATAAATTATCCTGGATTCTCAGGGCAACTGTGCTGGGTGGGTATTGTCACCTTTCATGGGTCAGGAAATTGAGGCATAAATAAGGAAACTGAGGCAAAACTTGCCCAAGGTCACACAGGTGGAGCCTGCATCTGAACCTGGGAGTGAATCTCTGCCCACACCCTGCTGCCTTTCAAATGGCATCTGTAGAATAGGTAGGGCAAAATTTATTAACGTTGTTTAAGGCTTGTGAGACCAAGAGGTGAAATATCCTGCCATGACTGGAGGGAAAGGGAGCATGAAACCCAGAGGCCACGCTGGGGAGGGGGTGGGAGTCCTGGAGGAGAGGAGGTGTCTCCAGCCAGGGACCATGCCCCTCACAACCCTTCAGAAATCCTCTCCTAAACTGGCCAAGGCCACAGCAGGGGACGTGACCAGTCCAGGAACCAGGGCCAGGGGGTAGAAACAACAGAGAGAGACTGGGGTCCACGCAAGCCAGCTTTCTAATGATCCGAGCGAGCTGCTCAGAAGAGGTCTGTGCCATCTGGGAAGGGGTTGTCCCCCATCCCTGGGGCTGTTCAAGCAGAGGCTGGAAAAGGGACACTCTCAGGGGGTGCTGTGCTGCTGCAAGCAGGTGAGGCCTAGGAAAACAGGTATGCTCCTGCCCCCAGGATGTGTGATTCTGGGCCTGTCACCCTATCCGTCTGTCCATCCTGGGCCAAGTGTTCTCTCCCCCCAGCTCTGAAGGGCCTTGGGCAGCCTCATGGCCCCAGTGAAGGGAAACCACATATTCCTGAGCCATCCTAAGAATGAGGCTGCACTTACCTGGGGCCAGCCAGCTGGTGGGGGGGCCACGGTGATTGGTGTCACGAGCTGGGGACCCCACCATGTCCTTCTCCATCACTACCTCGAAGTTGAGGATGAACATGATGACAGTCCCATCCTCGTTCTTCACGGGCACCACATCCACCAGGCACAGGAAGCAACTCCCTGCAGAGTGGGGAGCAACACGGCCACGGTGGCACCAGGGCACCCTCAGCAGGGCTGAGCCAAGCCAGGTGGGACAGACCCCTGAGCCTGAAGGGGCTCTCCACTTCTGCCTCCCCCAAAGCCACCCACACCATTCTTTGCCCCCTCCCCCCTACAGTCTCTCCTGCCCAGACCCCCCATCCTGGCCGCCTGTCCAACAGTCTGAGTCCCTCTCCCTCAATTTGTCTGTTCTCACTTGCTGGTGACGCAGCTCCCACTGCCACCGCTGCCTCCACCGCCATGCTGCTGTCTTGTTCCCTAGCCCTCCTTCCCTATGCACATTTTCTATCGCGCTGCCTTAAGCTCCTTTGTGCCTCCATCCTCTCATCTCGTTTTCCCTACCCTCTTAACTCATCTTTGCTTTTCCCTCATGCAAGGCAGGGCAGCTTGGGGTTAAGCCCACAGACTCTGGACCCAGAAAGTCTGGGTTCAAATCCCAGCTCTACTCTTTAGTCATTTGTGCATTTCTCTTAAATTCTTTAACCACTCTGTGCTCCCTTTTCCTCATCTGTAAAATGGGAATAGTAGTTCTTTTCTCATGAGTTATAAAGATTAAATGAGTCAATAAGCTACATGCTTAGAGCAATGCCTGGCATATACTAAACACCAGAAGCAGCTTAACTATTACCATCTGTCTCTCTTTCTCTGTTCTCTCTAGATGTGTCAGTCCACAACAAGAGAAGTACAGAAATTGAGAGCAAAAGTTTCAAAACCTTTACAGCCACTTGGCATTGCCACAATATCCAAGCATGTGATTTTGTATTTCACAAAAGCATTGGTCTGCAACATATTCGAAATAAAGAAAACTGATCCTTCACCAAAGAGTCTAAGAAGCACGGCTTCTAGATCTTTTCATCTCTGTCTGTCCTTGTCCTTCTCTGTCCTTGACTTTTTCCCTCCCAGTCTCAATCTTTGGTCACCAAAGCCCCTATACCAGCGAAGTGACCTTTACCCCACCTGCCTCTGCTCTCTGTCTAGCGCATGGGCCCCCAACCCCTCGTCCCTGCTGGTTTCTGAAATAGACTCTCAGGCTCCATCTAAGGCCGAGCTCAGAACCCATTGTCCCTGGGAAGTCCTCCTTAGTGAAATA
This sequence comes from Cabassous unicinctus, assembly GCA_029593785.1. NCBI lineage: Eukaryota > Metazoa > Chordata > Mammalia > Cingulata > Chlamyphoridae > Cabassous > Cabassous unicinctus. The sequence continues at coordinate 5,018 of JAQZBX010028852.1, forward strand.
AGAAGGCATGTTAAAATTCTGTTCCTCCTCTCCCCACTTCTCCCCAGGGTTGAGGCTTCCTTCCTTGTCTCAGCTCACCCCGTGCTTATCTGTCTTCTCTGAACTGAAGAGGCCTACATCCCCAGTATGGGCATTCCCCTTTGGGTGCTTAGTACCTAGAATAATGCATCCTGATTAATGGCATTGGTGGTGGGGCAACGGTGATGGTGGCGGAGGTGCACATGGTGTGGTAGTGATGGAAAGGAGAAGGAAGAGGAAGTGGCAGTGGTGATTAACAACCGTATCCCTACAAACCCAACCTCACCCATCCTAGCTCCTTACCTTTCTACCTCCCATAACCTCCTTGGGCTGATCTCCTGCCTGCCTGCCTCCCCCCATCCCTGATCTCAGACCAGCAGCAGGGATGGTAGTGATTTGAGGCCAGGAGAGGGCTGGAACCCCAGGACTTGGAGATGGTGCTTGAGGACTCTGCCAAGGAGGCCCTGAGGGGCTGAACCCTGGGGGATGGAGGTGGAGACCAGCTTCGGCCTCAGCCCGCGGAGACCATGGAAAGGGCCTGATTCTTGGGGGGATGCCGGCCAGGCTGGGGGAAGACTTGCTGGGAAGGCGCTGAGAGAACGAAGCAGATCAGGGATTCTAACAACTGTGGGATGGATCCTGCAGAATGAGATCCTCTGGCGCCAACTTAAACAGGATGGCACTGAAGCGGTGGGGGCTACACCAGGGGAGGGGCTGGCCGGGAACTCCCCTCCCCACCCACAGCCCTTCCACTCACTGCATCCCAGGCTCTCAGCTCTGCAGGAGGGATCTGAGCCCAGGGGCTCTGTCTGCACCTCCCTCCAGCAGCCGCTCCTGCCTCTCCTGTCCCCTGACCTCCGGCCTCTGACATGGCCTGGGCGAAGCACAGCTGTGGTGTTAGGAGGCTGCAGGGGGGTTGGGGGGGCCAGACCCAGCTGGAGACCATTTGGCACCCAGACAGCCCGCCTAGGGTTTATGTCCTAATATGGTGATGGCCAGCAGCGGCCTGAGCAGGGACTCGTCCTCATCAGGACTGAGGAAGCTTAGTCCAGAGACCAGGAAACCTTAGCCCCAGAGAGCCCCGGCACCCACCCCCGGGACCTTGTTGCTCACCAAGAAACCTCTCAGGTAAGCCTGAAGTCTGGAACCAAGCCAACCCCGGCCCTTCAGCATGGCCTGTGTCTCTGTCCCCAGCACAAGGCCCCAGAGATTCTGAGCTCGAGGCCTCATGGCCCCATCCCCACCCACTTCAGGCTTCTCAGCAAGAGAGGCCAGCACTGCGCCCTGAAGCCCACCCAGCCCAGCTCCCTGGCATCCCAAATTGTCAGCTTGCTTCTCGACAGAGGCGGCCCCCACCCCAGATACACACACACAGCCCCCTTGGCAATCTTTCTTTGTCAACATTCAAGGAATTTTTTCCTTTCAAATAACCCTGTCAAAATCCTGGTTATTCCAAAAATGTGAACTGGAGCTCTGCCTGGTGGGGGCAGGGGGGGAGTAGGCTCCAAATGCTAATTTCAAGGGGCCGTGGAAGGAAGGAAAGTGGTGGCCCCAAGTCTGCCCAGGCTCTCTCAGGCACCACCCCTTCCACCCAGCTGGGTCCTGCCCTCGAGCTGCCCCATCACCCACCCCTCGCTCCTAAGCCAGGCCTGAGAGACTGGCCATCAGGCACAGGGGTCCCTGAGGGCAGCTGAAAGGCACCCAGGCCAGGGGTGGGGCACAAGGACAGCCCAGAACTGTGCATCAGCACAGAGCAAATCCCAACCGACGGGCAGTGGGACTCTGACCTCTACACTGCCTCGCAGCAGAGCAAGCAGTGTTCAGAGCAAGCAGGCCTGGGCTGGGGCACACGGGCACACATCAGCTAGGAAGCGCCGGCCCCGGCTCCTACCCACCCCGGACTACCAGCCCATCGCTTCTGCTCCTCTTCTTCCTCTGACCTGGCCCGGGCTCCAGCCAGCCCGACTCCCCTAGGGCCAGAGGCTGACCTCAGGAAGGTCCAAGCAGCTGCCCAGGACTGGGTCGAGGCTGCAGTTCCACCGAGAGCCACTTTGTGGCAGGCACAGCCCACACTCCAGAGGCAGCCAAAGCCAGGCCAGCTCCGGGGAAGGAAGGTGCCCAGGGACAAGGGCTGGAGGGGAGCAGGAGGTTCCGGCTGCCCCGTTCAGGGAGTCCTTGTGGTGAAGGGTAGGGGGCACAGGCTTTGGAGTCAGGTGGCCTTTCCTCATTGAGTTAGAATGGCTTTGGACAAGCCACTTACCCACCCCGAGGCCTAGGGCTCTAGGGATGAAATAACATAATATTTGTGAAGCCCAGAGCCTGGCACAGGGAGCTGCTCAAGAAATGCGAGGAAGAGGAGAAGGGAGAGACAGATGGGCTGGTCTTGGGGATGGAGAGGTCCCTGGCTTAAGTGGCTGATGCCACGCTCCCCACCTGCCCACCCAGGACCCAGCCCCAGTGAACGGACTTAGCAATGGGTGAGGAGGCTCTCCCTGCTGTGCCCAAGCCTGCCTCCTGGGGGGGCTGGGGGTATGCTGTGTCCTCAGCCATAGTGCCCTAGGCCCCTCCGGAGATAAAGACATAAAAAAGGGAAGACATTCACCCATTGATAACAACATAAATTTACAGGCTCCGCGGCTTCTTTACACCTTCCTCGCCTTTGAGCCTCACGGCCACCAGTGAGGCAGGCACTACAGAGGGCAGAGGACTCACTGCGAGTCACTGAGGAGGGGGAAGGGGAGGGGGCAGTGGGTGAGGGGCCCTGCGGGTAGAAGCCGGCCTCAACAGTTCAGCCTGACCCCCAGAAGGCCTCGGCCATTCATCAGAACACAATGCCTGGCTCGCTTTCATTTGGTGCCAACCCACACCCAGCAGTCCACCCATGGGGACGTGGCCCCACCCGCACCTGATTCCCTACCTCTGAGTGCCCCTGGCCTAGGCCGGGCCCCAGGCAGGAGCCACGCTTTGCTTTTGCAGATGACGGCCTGAGTGTCCTGGGGCAAGGCCCTCAGGTAAGTCTCAGTTTCCCCATCTGCACAATGGGGGGTAGTCATGGCTCCAGCATGGGATGGCTATTCACAAATATTCACTAAGCACAGCCATGAGCGAGCATTAGGAGTAAATGACGAAACAAGACAGACCTGGCCCCTGGTTCCATTGAGCCGAGTATTAAACAGGACCCAAATTTTGGTGCATAGGAGGAGAGGGGGAAGAGAGACTAGAGCAGCAGATGGAGGAGCCGCAGGGGAGCTGCACTGTGCTGCCCCAACCATCGGGAGCCCTGGGCTCTTGCTCTTACTCTCGTTTGCTGGGTGACTTAGGCAGGTCGCCCACCTCTCTGAGATCCCGACTCCCTGTGGGTACTGCGGGGACAAATGGTCCCTGCCCTCGGTGCCAGATGAAATGGCAGATGTGTGAGTGCCTTGTGGAAACATCCAGAGCTGTACCGAGGTAGGGTGCCGGGTCCCTGCAGGGAAGGTGACCTCAGGGAGGCAGCCATCCTTGCCCCAGTTCCCGCCCTCCCTTGCTCCCAGCTAGGGGAGCTGTACCCGGGACCGGCCCAAAGTCACGCTGAGGGCAGGAGGCTGGGGCTCCAGTCGGCCCTGTCCGCCCCCGAGGAAGGGAGGCTGTCTCCTGCGGCAGCAGCGCGGGGCTGTGCAGTGTCAGGTTATATTTAGCCTGGTGGCGGCGACAGGAAGATGCAGCGGGAGCCGCTTCTGGCCAGGGGCCACCGTGTCGCTAATACGGCTGTCCTGGGCAGCTGGGGGCCTAGGGAGGGCTGGGGACATTGCAGGCCCAGAGGACAGAAAGGGGGAGCCTGAGAGGCCAGCCAGTGAATGAGTGCGTGGAGGGGGTAGGGGGGAGAGTGAAAAACATCAATCCTCTGCTACTGACTCAGGAGCTGAGAGGTGCAGAGATCCCTGGGGGAACACTCAGTGCAAGGCAGGAGCTGGAGAGAGCCACAATCCAGACCCCAACTCCCAGAGAAGGAACGTCACCAGACTACAGAGAGCCACAGGGGGCCTCCGTCCACCTAGACCCCAGCCCCACCCTACACCTCCCTGGTGGCAGGCCCTCATCATCTTTCACTTGTGTCAATGCAATGGCCTGAAGAGGACAGCTCTGCTTAGAGTAGTTCTGAGACCCAGCTCTGCCATAAGGGCCTCTCTGGCCGCAGTTTTTGATTCATAAACTGAGTCACAATCCCCGTTCTCCTGGAGAAGCACTGGGAAGGTGAAACAGGGTCATGTTTATACACGAGAAATTGGCTCTCCACAGCGCCATCCTCGGTCCCTCCCCCCTTTACCTCCTTCCTGCTGTTTCCTAGGGCCTGTCGCTTCTCAGGGCCCCTTAGAGCCCCTGCTCCCAACCACATCAGTCTAAGCTCTGCAGCTGGACCTCCGCGCTGGGTTTCCTATCACTGTCCGCATGGGCGTCCTCAGCCCCAAGCAGCTGGCATCGGTGCCCCCTCCACTCCACACAGCTTCACCCAGGCCCTCCTGTTTCCCATCCCACTTGTCTCCAATTCCTACCCATCCTTCTGGGCCCCCACTGAACCCTCTCCTCTACAAAGGCTTTCTTGACCACTCCATTTGACCCACACCGAACTTCTTAGAGAACTCTTCTAAAACTGTATGCCTAATTTAGGAGATAATTGTACACTGGCTTCTGGGGTGAGCATCCTCTCTCTATTCCAGCCAGGTCCCTAAGACCAGGGCAAGACTGGCTTCACAGGAGGGGTTGGGTAAGTACTCATCAACGGGTTGATCGGGGATAGGGATGGTGAACTGCGGTTATGGGCAGGGGAGGACATGACTTTCTACCCTCAACCCTCCCTTTCAGATCCAGGGGCGCTGACTGCCCTCTAACAACAGAATTTACCCATTTCAAACCCATGGTGCCCCCCATCTTGATTCTAGACAGCAGACTGAACTACCTTGCAAATTATGGTGCCTTTAGTTAAGTGATATTAAATCTGATCAGCAGTTACCGTGGAGAACAGAACCTGGCTCCCAAGAAAGCAGGTGAAGGAGAAGCTAAAGCAGGAGCCTTGTTGGCTGTGATGTTTTTGAGCCTCAGACCCCTATCAGCCCCTCTTCACTATGATCTGTACAACCCTTCTCTGCCACCACCACCCCCCAAAATAAACAACAAACACACACAGCCTGAAGACAATGAAGGCAAAAGGAGCTGCCAGTTATCTACAAGGATTGCCCTCCTCAAGTGCTCTGTAAACTTCTAGAACTATGCTCCCATCTTGGTTCCCAAAACACTCCATCAGAGCCTGGGGAGGCCTTGATAAAGTTCTGTCCAATTCCAGCTCTCCTATCAGTCCCCAAATGACTCACAGCTTCTTGATCATTAAACCAAGTGTTGTAATCCCTCCCTGACCTGCCCACCTTAAAGGACACGGTGAAGCACCAGGAACAAATACAAGTACACATGAAGGCCCTCTGAAAAGGCTAAAGGAATATTCGAGCATCAAACCATATGACAATGACCCAAATGTCAACAGAGAAAGCTGGCACTGTTTGCAGATGATAGGCTCATCTCCCTAGAAAACCAACCAAATCCATAGATAATTACAACTACGAAGAGAGTTCAGCAAGGGTGCCAAATACAAGACCAGCCCACAAAAATATATAGCCTTTCTCTATACCAGCAATAAGTAGAAAGTATAGTGCAAAATAAGATATCTTACACAATAGCAACAAAAAGCTATAAAGTATCTAGGAATTAGCCAAGAATGTACAAGACCTCTAAGGAGAAAAAACAACAAAACAAAACAAAACTTTAATAAAGGATATAGAAACAATTTGATAAAGAGAGCAAGTTCATGCTCTTGGATGGCCTAAGCTAATATTATAAAGATGTCAATTCTCCTCAAATTAATCTATAAATTCAATCTAATCCCAGTCAAGATTCTGGTGGGTTTTTTTCTTTCCAGGAACTCAATAAACTTTCTCTGAGGTTTATAAAGAAGAATAGCTTTGTCCACAAATAGCTATGGCAACCTTATAAAGAAGAATAAAAAAGGAGATTTGCCTTACCAGAGAATAAGACATACTAAATGGTATAGTTCTTTTTAAAAAATGTGGTTTTGATGCAAGAACATACAAATAAATATTTGGACAAGAACAGAAAACTCAGAGATAGGCCCATGGATATATGGGAAATTAATCTATAATAAAGGTGGCACCACAAATTAATGGGGAAAAAAACAGACTACTTACTAGATGGTGTTGGGAAAATTGGCTCACCATACGGAAAAAAATAAAACTTGATCCCTACCTGACACCACATACGGAGGAAGGCTCAGGATGGATTAGAGACCCAACTGAGAAAGGTAAAACAATTAAGTTAATAGAAGAAAACGTAGACCTTTGCAGCCCAGGGATGGCAAAAGACTTCTTGAAAACTAAACTTCAAAAGCACAGACACACACACACACAAAAAAAATCAATGGATTTGTATCAAAATTAAATATCTTTGTTGGATAAATTTACCAGATCACTGAATGGGAGAAGATACTTGAAATATCTCTATTCAACAAGGAGTTAATATCCATAATAAGTATATTGAATACACAACTGTATGCATTTGTGTTTTCCAGAACACACAAGGAATTCTGCAAATCAACAAGAACAAAAGAAAGAAACCTCCATAGAAAAATGAGCAAAGGCTGCAAACGGCAATTCACAGGAAAGTAAACCCAAAAGGCTATCAAGCCTCTGCGATGCTTAGACTCACAAGAAATCAAAGAAATGCAAATTAAAGTGACAAGATATCACTTTCCCCTATGAGATTGGCAAAAATTAGAAAAGTAGATGATGCCAAGTGTGCGGATGTGGGGGTGTGGGAATCGCATGCTCTGTTCAGGAGGGTGGAGATGCACACAGGCAGCCTGGAGTACGATGTGGCAGTACTTGGTTGAATGCAGTGTGCACACGCTCTGTGATCCAGCAGGTTCACTCTTGGGTATGTACCCTAAAAACAGCCTCACACAAGTCCGAAAGGGAACATGTATGAGGATGTTCATGCAACATTATTTATGGTGGCCTGGAACTGAAGACAACCTGGGGATCCCTCCCTGGGAAAGTGGGGAGGTAAAATGTGATTTATGCACATCATAGAAAAGGAACTACAGATTAGATGGGGGCAAATGACAAATCCTGGACCGACTTCAAGGCATGCTTTTATGGAAGAAAAGCAAACACCAGAATACAATGTATAGCACAATAGCATTTACATAAATTAAACCTATATGCATGCAAACAAAAGACACATTTTGCAGGAACAGATGCAAGCAAAACATTTACATTAAGTACTTTTGAATGGTTGCCTATGGGGAGGGTAATTGAGCTGGGAGTGAGATAAAAGGAAATAATGAAAGAAAAAAGAAAGAAAAAAAAAAGAACACAAATATTGTGGTTTTAATTATTTGGGGCAGAGGCCGGATCTGGGGTCAGGAGGAGCCTCAGGAGGGAGGGGGAGAGGTAGGCAGAGGTGGTGAGCAGGGTGGGGAGGGGAGCACCGGAGGGAACACAGGTGGGGGGCGGGGGCCCAGCCTGGGCTCACTTCCCATGGTCGCAGCCGCACCGGCCAGGACCTGCGGCCACATGGGCGATACCTTACTTAATGGCAAGCATAATGAGCGCTGGCATTGGTCTGGCACCGGACACTGCTTTGGAGCGTTGTGGCATCATCTCATTTGTGGAAACTCCCCGTGGCAGTGCGTGGAAGGATCCGTGTTATTATCCCACTGAGCAAATGAGGCATTGAGGCTCTTGGAGAATTCTGGCCAAGGTCAGTGGCGAAACCAGAGCTAAAACCCAAGTTTCCTGAGGGCCTGAGCCTGTCACCCCACACACACACAAAAAAAGAGCTCTCTGGGGCAAGACACCCTGTGCAGTGGTATTCCAGGCCGGGCAGGGCTCCGGAGCTGAAAGGGGAAAACTGGGTTCACGCTCCAACTCAGCCACCACCAGCTGGGGAAACTTGGGCAAGTCTCTTAGCCTTTCTAAGCAAACATTTCCCTTCCGTAAAATGACAGAGAGGAATCCTACCTCTCAGAGGGCCATGAGGACCACCTGACATAAAACATGTGTCCCTGATTTGCAAACTGTAAAGCACAGTCACAACAATGAGCATGCCTGTGTGCGCTGCTGATGCAGCTGCCACCTCCTCTTCAGCAGCTCTAAAAAGTTTCTCCCCCACCAAGGCCTCGCTGGTCCCCCTCTGGGGGTGGGCAGGCTGTGAGCACCCAGCTGCCTTCCCCTCAAGCCACGCAATGTCCCCATCCACTTGGCAGGGCTCTCTCAGTGGCCACCACAGCCCTCTTGCTGGTCCCACCTTCCTCGGGCCCTCCCAGCCCTGGCATTCTATTATTCTAAGGCTCTGCACAGAGGGGCAGACTGAGGCCCAGAGATGCGTAGTGATTTGCCCAAGGTCACAAAGCTAGTTTGTAACTGAGCCAGAAATTGATCCCAAGTCACCTGATTCACCGTATAGGGCTTCTCCAGTGTGGTACACTGCTCACCTCATTCATTCATTCATTCATTCAGCAAGTATGTACTGAGCTTTGCACAAGACACACAGATACAAGAGAGAACAAAACAGACAAGGCTGCTTTCTGCCCTCATGGAGCTTACAATCTAGTAGGGGGAAGACAGACATGACAACCTCATCTAGAACTGTGTGCATGAGCGATTGAGGGATGGGAGGGGGGAGCAAAGGAGAAAAGATTGCCCCGGCCCTTAAGGCACTTCCAGTCCAGTAGACAAGAGACCAAAAAGTAGAGGGGTCCAAAAAGTAGAGGAGACGAACCAGAATCCACAGCATAAAAAGATCTCTTGTGGGCCCCTGAACTAAGGACAAGGTGACAGCAGCTCCTCTGAGCCTCTCGTATTCTCATCAACAGTCCCAGGTGTCCCTCCCCCGCTCTGGGCTCTGACCCCATGTCCCTTCTCCCCATGTCTCACACACTAAAGGACTAAATTCTTCCCATACTCCTCCCTGTGCATGGGGAAGAGGTGGTAATGAAAGAACGCGTTTTTAAAGAAAAAGGATAATTCTCAATCCAAGCAAAAAGTTCTCCAGTGGAGGTATCTCAGGCACCGTGGGGAAGGTGTTTGAGAGCGAAAGGGCTTTCTTGGAATCGCACCACACAGGAGGCCACCTCTGGGCAGAAAAGAGGCTTGGTCTCACCCCAACTCACACCCCCAAGCTGGCCTCTGCTGCCCTCATCCCCACCCTTCCCCAGAGCCCAAGGCCACCACGGAACTCTGCTCCCATCCTAGACGGCTCTGCACAAATATTTACACAGCTCCTCTCCGGTGGCTACAGAAGACACAACATCTAGGAGCCGCCCTCCCGACACTCTCCAGATCCCAGCGAGGATGACACCCAAAAAACAACGTCATGCCTGCCTCACCCCCTGTAGAGGGACTGGGACAGGAAGCTCCCCAAGCAGGTCGGGGCACCCCACTCTAGCTCATGACGAGTGGGCCCCTTCTCCAGAGCCTCTCCAAGCCTCCCGCCTCATGGGTCTACCTGCAGAGGGAAGATGCAGAGGGAAGCATGCTGAGTAGAGGCAGGTGGGCTCCCAGGAGGGCCCATGACAGCCCCTCAGGCCCCCGGGCCCCTCACTTGGCCCCCTGAAGCTGCTCTAACTAGAGGAGGAGCTCGAAACACCATCTCCCCTGCCAGTCTCCAAACTACACCAGGCTCTGCCAGAAAAAGAGGGACATCTCTGCTGATGGCTTTAGCCCCATGAGAAGTGCTTCCTTGTGTCTAACCACAGTCCCTCCTGGGAGCATTCCAGTCTGTTTCCCAGCTCAATGAGACCATCCTCTACCCGACTTGCCTTCCCAGTCTCAAAATATCCAGGGGCTTCTCGGGCTTTCACTTCCAGGAAAGGCATCCTCATCACCAGTGCAGACTAATGGGGTCCTGGGGACCTGAAGATGACAGACTGGATGAGAGGCAGTGGGTGTCTGAGCTTGGGAGGGGTCAGCCAAGATGGAGCAGGGAGAGGAGCCGAGGCCCAAGTGTCAGAGGAGGGGATCTGGTTTAAAGAGACAAGGAGGAGATGGGGAAGGGTGAGGAGGGAGGATGCAGAGAAAGACCACGCAGAGTGTGCAGGGATCCAGGAGGCCCAGAGGAGCCACTGGTGCAAGAAATATGTGTATAAGCACCTGGGAAGCTGGGTCTGAGGACAGTAGACCAGTGAGTGTGGGGGCCTCCTCTGGGGCTCTGGCCCCCCACAGGCACTGGGGTCTGAAGAGAGCAGACAGGGGGCTGACCTGGGCTGCGGGGCCCCACCCCTCCCCCAACCCAGCAGCTTCAGCTGCTGCAGTGGCGACCCTCTGACCCTGTTGCCATGGCAACCAGCCTGCAGCTGGAGTGGAGGAGCTGACAGACTCTCCTCCAGAGACACCCCCATCGCCACCCACGCACAGGCTCCTGGGGACACAGGGACATGGAGACCAGACCAGGACAGTCGGAGCTGTGGGAAGCCAGACAGAGACTGCGAGACAGAAGCCCAGAGGGGTGAGGGACACCAAGACAGAGAGAGAGAGGCAAGGAGAAAAGCTCAAGGGGGCTGAAGAAAGGGAAGAAGATGCAGGAAGAAGGAGATAAAGACCAAGGGCACTGAGAGTAGCAGGGACTCCAGGAGACAAAGGTAGGGAGGCCAGAGATGTGGGCAGAGGGAAAGGAGCAGAGATAAGCGGTGCAGGCAGGCAGAGGAGGTGAGTGCTGGGGAGGCAGAGGGGCAGCATGAAGGAGTGGAGCAGAGAGAAAGCAAGGGAAGGAGAGGAGGAGACCTCTACAAGGTCCAGAGGAGGTGAGAAGACACAATCTAAGGGACCCAGCACCTCGCCCCTATGGAGACGTGGGAACAGAGGCGTGTACCCAGCCAGCACCTGCTGCCCAAGGTGCTGCCCCAGGGCCCTGCAGGGGCAGCCAGCAGGAAGGCTACTGCGCCCCCCAGCCTCACACTGCTAGGCTCTGCTCCCAGTTCCATCTCTAGCCTGGGCCTGACTTAAGAGGTGTCGCCAGTGAACACTCCATGGTCCCTGGCATTCTGTGTCTCTCCCTCCAGCCCACACCACACTCCCCCCACATCCAGCCTCCCCACATCCCAGCAGTCCCAGCAACTGAATAATGGGGCTGTCTGGCTCCAGGCCCTGATACTGCACAGAGCCAGGCTAGAGGCATGGACACAGCACAGCTGTCCATGGTGGCGCCTGCCAGCAAAAGGCCCCGCCTCCTTCCCGGCCACCCTTGCCTTCTCTGGGGCTGCAGCCCAGGGACCCACTCCCCTATTGCTGGCCCAGGCAGAGTCCCTGAGAAAGACCTGGAGGGGAACAAGAGATGACATTGGCATTCCTCACCTCTGCCTCCCTTCTTGGCCCATGCACAAGCGCGCACACACACACACTCAGGTCAGGAGGTCCCTGGGATCTGCGCAAGGAACTGAGTGTTTCAAAGCAGAGGAAGGGGAGGCTGAGGAAATCTGTCTTCCTCCTAGGCCCAGAGAGCCAGGATAAGTGGGGACCCACATGAAACTAGGTGAGAGCAAGGAAGGGACAGGCAGAGATGGCTGGCATAGGGTTTTCTGGATGGCAGTCCCACTTGGAATAGTAATCTGGACAATGGAAAAGAAGACTGCACTTGGAGTCGAAGGCCCATGTTCTAGACCCTCTCCCTCCACTGATTCTCTGGTAATCGGACCACTAGTTCTCAGTTTCTTCATCTGTAACTCAAGTGGGTTGGATTAAATGATCCATGAGGTCACCTCCAACTCCAAGATTCCACGATACCTCTGCAGGGGTCCGGTGGCCATCCCTTTCCCAAAGGAGGTGGGCTGGGGCCGGCGGGAGGGCCAGCTCCACAAAAGGGGACCCCACACACACTACAGCCAAAGCCAGAAGCTTCCAGGTCCCTCCCGCCATTTTCCAGTTTAAGGCACTGTCATGGGCTTTCTCTCTAAAGAGTCTCACATCATCCCTATGAGGTTCCCTGGCAAGGCATATAATCCCGTTTTGCAGAAGTAGAAACAGGCTCAGGGAAGTTAACTGACTGCCCAATATTATATAATTTCAAGTGTTAGACCTGAATTCAGGTTTGAAGTGTTCATGTTCTTTTCACTTCACCAGTGGCTTTCAAACTTTTAAAATAAAACTTTAAGTAAAGTAATATGCAGTATACAGGTATACCTGTGACTAATTGGGTGTCATTTTTAATTTATGACAGACAACAGAGCACAGTGGGTAGGGCTCTGGTCAGACTTGGGTTCAACTCCCAGCTGTTACACAGTCTTTTAACTGTGTAACTTTGGGGAAGTTACTTAATTTCTCTGAGCTTCCATTTCTTCATCCATAAAATAAGTATAAAAAAACAGAATCTACTTCCCAGGGTTTTTGTGAAGACTACATGAGATAATGTAAGTGAAACATTTAGCCCAGTGCCCAGCACAGAGAAACTACCCACCCGTGTTTGCTTTTACTAGATCACCAGCAAAGCAGATTTGCTCTGATTAAGGTTCTGGGTATACATCAGTGAGGGAGGGAAAAGACAGACAGAAACCAGTGCCTTCACAGAGTTTGCAATGTAGTCTCACAGTAACTGTCTCCCAGCCAGAACCCCTATTTGCTATAAACAAACCCTCTTCCATAGGACCCCTGTGACAATGTCCCCATAATCAAGCCTAATGATGTCACAGACTGTGCATGCCTACAAAAGCAGAGGTGGGGAGAGGATGAGGGGGTAGAAGCAAGCCTTTATAGGGTTACCCTGATACATACAGAGAAAGTGCTCCTGGGGGCATCCTCATTTTGCCTCCCCTACAGCAGGAGGCAAGGTGTGCACCTAGAAGTCAGGAACCTCATCTCTCTTGCTCACTGCCATACCACGGCAGCACCTGGCTCACAGGTGTTCAGTGAATGCTTATTCAACACACAGGGAGGAGTAGCAGGGTTTGGGCACCGGTGGGCCGTCCAGCTGCACTTTCTGCAGCCCCCTCCTCAGCCCTCTGATGCCTGCAGGCCCCGGAAAGCCCCACTGCACACCCCCGCCCCGGAGCAGAGCCCACCCCAGTGGGGCAGGCCGCGGTGTGGGAGTAGCCCCGCCCAGGGCTCTGTTTATCCGCTCTCCGGAAGCCCAGAGCAGCTGGGCTGGGAGACTGTGGCTGAGCTGAGACACCTGGCGCATTTGGGAGAGGCGGGCAGGCGCTCAATAGATGAGACAAAGGGAACTGAGGTTGTGGGGAGAGGCACTCCCCGGGCCCAGATGCAGTTGAAGTGCAGAAGAGAGAGGGGACAGAAGGGCAGCCGTACCCCACCTCACCCCTCGGACACTTCTTCCCAGACCAGTCAGCTGGCAGGGACGGCCCTAGGGTAGTTAGAGGCCTTGGCCAAGGGTCAGAGTCCAGCCCTCAGCCTGACCTTCTATTACCTCAGTCCACGCACACACCTGCCATCCTGGTGCCATCCTGGTGCCATCCTGGTGCCATCCTGGCCCCGTCAAACTCCAGTTCCCCTGGCTCAACACGCCCACAGGGAGGAAGGAACCCGAGGCACCAGACCCACAGCCAAGCAGCCCCTTGGCCACCCTGCAAACCACCTCGCCGGAGTGAGATGAAGAGACCCAGACCTCCCTACAACCCCAACTGCCAGCCCGCGCCTCCCACCTGGCACACTCCAATGGCCCCAGGTTGGACTGCGCCTCGCGGTGTTCGACGCCCCTGCGTAATCCCCCCGGGTCCCGCCATCTTCCAGCCGCCCAGATCCCACCACCCACCCCGCGCCGCTGTCGCCTTGGCCCCGCCCCTTTGGCTGTGGCCCCGCCCCCGCCCGTGCCTACCATCCTTGCGATAGAAAGCGATTTCCACTTTGCGCTCTTCGGCGCCCAGCAGGGCCTGCGCAATCTGCGCAGCGGCTCGGCGCTGCGTGCGCGGCCCATGCAGGAAGTCGCAGGTGCAGGGCCGCTGCATCACCTCGGCCCGCGAGTAGCCGCACAGCTCACAGAAGCCGTCGTTGCAGTAGATGACGGCGCAGTTCTCCACCCGAGCGTTGGCGATGATGAACTTGCGGCCTGGGGGGAGAGGGGTGGGGATAAGCCAGCACGTGAGCGGGGGACCCCTGCCTCGGGAGCTCCCAGCCTTTCCCCACATTCCCTTATAAACACAGCCGCCGGGAGACTCTCCGCCCCAGGGAGCACAGTGGGGCATGGGGTCCCCTGCAGGGGGCTAGCACAGCTGTGCCCGACACAGGTGCCTCCGCTCGGCCCGGCCCGGCGGGCGCGCCCCCTCCCCGCGCCCGGCCCGCGGGCTGGCTGCGTGGCTTCCCCCAGGCAGGCAGCCAGCAGCCCGCCGCCCCCTCCGCGCCCGGGGCCGAGGCCAGCCTGGGCGGGTGTCAGCAACGGGTGTCAGCAGCCGCGGCGAAAGGATAAACACTGGGCCTGGAGAAAGATCCTGGGAAAGGCCAGTGATGGCGGGCCAGGCGCAGCAGCCTTGCCTTTGCCTCTCTGGCTTCTTCCTCTTGATCCCTACTCTCTCACACTGGGGGTGCTCCCTGAGCCACTCCTTACCCTAGGGGTCCCTAGAAAATTACTTCTCCAAGTATCTGTGGATCCTTCAGGTCAGTACCCCCCTGGGACTCTTCCTCACCACCTCCAAGAGGGATCAGGGGCTGGAGAGTGGGTGCAGCTAATGAGGATGACAGAAGTGACATGTTGAACACCTGCCATGTGCTGGGTGGTTTATCTCATAGAACACTGACAATTCCATCAGGTAGGTATTATTATCCTGGTTTCATAGATGAAGAAACTGAAGCTCACGAGAAGTTAAGAAACATACCCAGTCTTGCAGTTTGTAAATGACAGCGCCAGATTTTGAACCTAGATCTGGCAGAAGGCAAAGGAATAAGCTGATGGTCACAGGCAGAGGCCCAAGGTCACAGGGAGCATGGAAAAGAACCTGCTGCTCTGAACCTGGAATTTTGCCCAGTGATGGATCTGAGGCAGTGGCCCACTCGTGACAAGATGGACCCAGGAAAGGGGACCTTCCCCAAGGATGCAAAGCCTTCCCCAGTTTGGCCCCATCATGGACAGAAGCCCCAGTGGGCCAATTTCAGCTAGGCTTTGGCTCACCCCCTCCACGTCTGCCCCAAGAGCCAGACTGGCGGGCGAGCAACGGGCGGGCAGCAGCCCTGGCTTGTGCCAAGGAAGATGCTCCAGGGATAAGAGCTTTTTATAAACACAGAAGTTTCCGGCCACTTGGGCCTTTAATGCTGGGGCTTTTGGCAGCAGTCAGAACCCTGCCCCCTCCCATCCCGAGTGGGCACAGCCCTCAGGCTGTGTGACCCTGGGCAGTTCCGTGGGCAAGGTCCAGGCCACTGAGGCAGGCTGGGACCATCAGGATCTGGCCTTCTCCCACCCTCCTCAATGCCCCCTTCCCTTGGCCTCCAGGAAGTTACTTTTTGGAGTTGGGTCGTCTTAGGATCAGTTCCCCAGGTAGCCGTCAACCCCAGGAATCAGGGCTCATTGTCACATGAAAAGACCCGCTAGCTCTGCTCTCTCTCCATCTCTGCCCAAGGCAGTCCACAGACCACCAGCCACATACATCAGTTTCACAGAAGAAAAACCACTCCTTGTCCTGACTCCCGGGCCTTGGAAAGAAGAGGGAGTTTCTTCGAATGCAAGCCCCACCCCCACCACCTTCACAGAGATCCAGGAACACGGGGACTGAGGAAAGTTTAAAGGCCCCATTGGCCTGAACTCTCCTTCACAGGTGTGGAAACTGAGACCCAGAGAGGGAAGAGAGCACTCAAGGTCACATGGCGGTCAGTGACAGAGATGGGACCAGAAGCCAGGCCCCTGAATCCCAGCCCAGTGCTCTTCCCTTTGCCTACACAGCCTTCTCTGGAGCTGGGGAAAGGAAAGCCCCTGGGCCCCGCTCCCCTCCACCAATATCACTCTCTCCTCCCCCTCAAGATCATCCTGTTCCTCAGCCTCAGACAATGCTTCCCAGCAGACTAAGCCCCTCCCTTCCCTCCCGCCATGGTTACAAGCACACGTTGTCCTGTGCTCATGGGGTCATGTGCAAGGAATGTCACCCTCTCTCAGCTCCTGGGGCCCTTGGCAGTCACACCCACCGAGGCCACGGCACATCCAACCTTGGGTACAGGCATACGCACACAGGGTGGGTGCAGACGTCTGTGCCCAGAGCATTCACCTGGCCTGGGACGCTTTCTGGAGGCCTTCCCTACCAAGCCAGCATTAGGGGGTGCAGTAGTCCCCACGAGGAAATTGAGGGATAGTGCCCAGGGCAGGGAAATCCACAACATGGGGGCCCTACAGCCTCAAAGCCAGCTTCAGCTCCAGGACACCCTCTCACCTCAGGGCCCACAGTCTTGTAGCCTTGGCACAGGTGCACCCCCATTGCCCATTCAGGATCAAACTCATGCATGACACACACAGGCTCAGGATCAGACACACGCCCCCCCACACACACTCAAGAGCAGATTAGGCGCTGACCCCTCAGTCTCTCGCATACAATAGTCAAGCCCAACGGCACACAGTACACTTAGGGTCCCACTGTTTGGGTCATATACATTCTCATGTCCTTGCACTCCCACCACCCCATCCACATCCAGGCACCCAGAGTTAGAGACACCTGCGCACTCCCATCCGTTCTTCCTCCCTTCCCTCCTGGATGCCAGGAACCTGAGCTGAACCTAGGGGTCCAGTGCCCCAACACCAGACCCTAGGCCCCATGCCCACAGCCCTTTGAGCACCAAGCCTTGCCTCACAACCCCCCCGTCAGCGCCTCGGGGCCCACTAGCCCCCATTTGACTCGCACTTGGCGGAGCACACAGCCCGGGCACGCCCCCCATCCACACTCGAGGGAGCTCGGCCCGCCCCCGGAGCCCCCTCCCCGTCGGCCCCCTCCCCCACTCACTCTGGCCCTCAAACTTGCGGATGATGGTGTCCAGGAAGGTATTCTGCGGCGCGACGTGGCCCCTCCGCACCGGCATCCTGAGCCCATGGGCGGGCCGGGCGGACCCCCACCCACCCCGGCCCGGCCCGGCCCAATACTAGGCTTCGGGTGGCCCGGCCCGGCCGTGGTCTCCTCACCCCACGGCCAAGCTGAGCACGGGCGGGGTCGGGACTGGGCTGCGGGCGCGGGGTCCCGGCTCAGATCCCGACGCCGGATCGCGGGCCCGGCCTGGAGCCGCCTGAGCTCGGGCCGCCCGCCGGGGTGCCCGCACACCTGTCTGCCCGCTCCTGCCGAGCCGCGGGCCCCGCTCCACCGCGTCCCCGCGCTGCGCTCCGCCTGCCCGCCCGCCCTCCCCGAGCGCCAGGCTCCCTACTCCCGGCCCTCGCCCGCCCGCCTGCGGCGCCGACAGCGGCTCCGGCGCCGGCGGCTCGGGCTGCGCCTGCGGCTCGGCCCGGCCGCGGAAGGGTTAACGCGGCGCGCGCCCCTCGGGCTCCGTCCCCCGCCTCCCGGCCTCCTCCCGCCGCGCGCCCGCAGCGCCGCCCTCTCCCCCCCTCAGCCCGCGCGCCCGCCCTCCCCATTGGCTGAGCCGCGCCGAGCGCTCCCCTCCACCCCAGCCCCTCGCTGCACCCAGGAGCCCCTAGGACTCGCGCGCCCAGAAGAGGGGGCAGGGACCCTTAGGTAGGGGAGCCGTGAGGACAGGTGCGAGGGCCGGCCTTGAGGCGGCGAGGGAGGGGGCTGGGGATTCCGCCTCCACCCCCGGATTGGAAGGGCCGAGAATCCTGCTTCCAAAGGGGGGGGCCGGCCCCCTGTGTCCTGGTCCCCCAGCACGCCAAGCACTGGCCTAGCTACACACGGCGGACGCTCAGAGCCTGCTTGTGGGCGGCCTGGGCCCCGGGGAAGAAGCAGCCCAGAGTCAAGAGAAGCCGGGGCAAGGCCATCTGGAGGCCCCAGGCCAGCCGAGATTTGAGATAAGGGTGGGGGAGACTTAGGAGCCGCACGCACCCCCCCCCCGCAAACACACACACACGCACACGCAAAGCCCTCTCTGGGGTTTTTCATGGGGGATGTGCAGAGAGGGACATTCTGACAGGAGTTTCGGCCTTCTAGCTACTGGGTGAGAGACAGGGCCTGAGCGCGAGGTTCCAGCCCGGGGATACCCCCGCGTGAGCTGCCCGCCCTCCCCCTGCAGCGCGGGGCCAGCCTTGCAGGCCCAATCCGCGGGCTCAGGGCCTGGCGGCGGCCCTGCCCCTCGGAAAACCCTGGCCTAGCCGCAGGCCCCTCCCCTCGACCAGCTGGCTGGCTCCCGCTGCAGCCTCCTTATTTAGGCAAGGAGGCCTGAGGATGCTCAAGGACAGGCAGGGTGTCTGCCCGCCGCCTGCCCACCGCCTGCCTGACTCGCATGAGGGTCTCAGGAACCAAGGTGTCCTGGCCTGAGCAGCCAGGCAGGGCCCCGGCAAAGTCAGGGCCGGGAGGCGAGTGTTGACAGCTGAGCCGAGCGGCTGGGAGGAGTCGGCCGGCTGCTCGCAGCTGAGCAGCCGGCCGTGGGTCCCCTCCCCTGCAGCCCCAATCAGAGACCTGTCTAGATGGATGGGGCCATGTGGGGGCTCCTGAAGCCTTGCAGCTGCCTCTGCCCTTGGAGCAAGGGGGTGGGTCTTGTCTCCAGGGAGAGCCATCATGGGATGAGGGGGGAAGGGAGGAACAAAGGGCAGAGAGAAAGAAGCAGAACCTGGAAGGAGAAAGGCCCAGAGAGAGAGGTCTCCACCCTACTCAGCCTCTCACTTTCTACCCAGGAGTAAAGACATGAAAACACTGGGGCCAAATGGGGCCATTGACCAGCAGATGACACCCCATTTTTATTTGCTGGTGGGTGGGCAGTGACTCAGGGAGGCAGCCAGTGGGAGAGAAGGAGGTGGCTCCACCAGCTGATGCTAACTAAAAAAGACGAGAGGCTATTGCCTGAACAGTCATCCCTTAGCCCCTCTCCACCTCCAGCAGCTTCCCCACTCACACCCCAAGATGCCCAGGGCCTTCAGTGGCAGAGGTTTCCCTTCTTTCGTGACCTGAGGTCAAGTCTATCAACACATCTGGGTACGGGTGGAACCCCACCCTCCTGGATGCTGGGTCGCCTGACATAAGTCCAGGGTGATTCACATTTGAATGAAATTTCTTCCCCGCCAGGTTCGGGAATTGAGAGAAGGTGAGAGAGGCCTTACAACTGGACATAGAAAAAGAGAAAATGGGAAGGGACATCTGGAGCCCCGCATTTCTCTCCAGACCAGGGGAGAGGGAAGTCAGGACCTGAGGAAACGGGGGACCTTGCCAGCCGTCCTCCCACTACTGGCACCCACGTTTCTGGGACAGGCCTCTGCTCTTATCCCAAAAGGAGGACGAGGGAGTTGGAGGGAACTTTAATCCTTCCAAAAGAGAAGAGACCAGACAAAGAGCATCCCTCCTCCTTTCCTCATGTGTACAAAGACAAGAAGAAAGCTTTTCCCTTGGGCTAAGGAGAGGCAGGTCTCTCTCTCTCTCTCTCTCACTGAAAGTTAAAGCAAGTCACAGATTTCTGACTTCCTTGAAGGCTGAGGGCAGAGAGAAGCTGTAAGATGGGACAAGTGCTCCCCAAAGACATCCTTCCGGGGGCCACAGGTGCCCAGGCACCAAAAGGTAAAAAGCAACAGATAGGCTGATTGGGGAGCTCCCCCAGCCCACCCACTTCCTATCACCACTATCCACAGATCTGGGTAAAAGAGAAACATGCCCAACCTCAATACCAAGAGCTCCGCTGTGATCATCGAGGGTCTCCCTTACCCCACCTCAAGCTCTCAAAGCCATTTTCAGGGACCTTTCCTAGGAAGAGCTCCCCCCCATCCTGCCTGTGACTGAGGCAACAGAGAGGCTATATTTACCGTCAGACACAAAGGCTCCTCCCAGCTCCCAGAAAGACAATTTAGGGAGAAAAATCTAAGGAAAACACCCTGAATCTGCTTAGCCTGAGGAGGAAGGGAGTTGATCCCAGATGTCCTAGGAGGAAAAAAGAAATTGAAGCCTTCCCCGATGGCAGGCCCCCAAGGAGCAGGCAAGGTGAGGCACTGCCAGAGTCAGGCCCAGGGGAGCGAGCACAGTCACAGGGGACCAGGAAGCAGTGCCTGCCAGCTGAGTGCAGGAGAAACAGCATATGCAGGAATGGGTCCTCAGGAAGCCTGGGGGAGGAAGAAGCAACAAGAGCAATCCCTTGGTGTTCAAGGGGAAGCTTGGATTGCATGCTGGGGTCTTGTTTTTCTGTGCAGCCGAGTCCTGAGAATAGAGATGTTTTCAGATATAAACTGGGGTTGGAGGAGAAAAGAATAAAAGAAACAGCATGTTACCCTTCCAAAAGTGGATACTCAGGGTTTGTTGAAAGCAAGAAGGCAAAAAAAGAAAAAAAAAGAAGGAATAAGTAAGTGAAGAAAGGAAGGGCGGAGGAGAGGAGAAAAGGGGGGCGGGGAAGGAACCCACCTCAGACGCCTAAACAGGAGCCAGGGCTCCCTTCACTCGTTGCCATCTGCAGCTCCACCTGCAGCGGTCCTTTCAACCCCTGGCCCACAGCCAAGGTCTTCTCCCACCAGCCTGACACCAACCATTGCTGGAACATTTTCCCCGACTTCTTGGTGTCAAAAGACGGAAGTAAAGTGCTGAAGACTAGAATTGGAGAGATCTGCCTTCTAAGTCTGATTCTGCTACTAGTCAAATCAAATATTTACTGGGGCCTTCTATGTGCTGGGACCTGTGCCAAACAAACACTGTGGGGGAGCAGGAGGAATAAGCCAGGATCCCTTCTCCAGGGATTCACCTTCTAGTGGGGCTTGAGAGAGGTGATGGGCAGATAAATATTGTACACTCTGAGCTAAATGCTGTGGCATTACAACGAGGTTGAGATTAATTTCAACGGGGAGGATCTCTGAGGACCTTGTGAGGGGAGGAGGCAGTGGTGTCAGGGCAGGGCCAGAAGGCAGAAATGGGGCAGGCAGAAGCATTGCAGGTGGAGGGGACAACGTGAGCAAAGGAGAATAGAGATCATGTCTGAGGAAAAACAGTTCGGTGTGGTGGCAATGGAGCAGTAGACCGGGGCCATTTGTAGAGGATAGAGGAGTGTGGATTTTATCTTTTCTCCTGAGGAAATGGTGATGGCATCTGAAATGTATTCTCACAACTATAGAAATTATGTCTGTCCTTGTATGATCCTAGCATACAGTAGGCATCTGTGGTGGTTTGAAACTGTATGTACCTCAGAAAAGCATGTTCTTAAATCTAATCCATTCCTGTGGTCCTACTTGACCCAGTGTAAGGAGGATCTTTTGACAAGGCTACTTCAGTTAAGGTGTGATCCACCTCGTTCAGGATGGGTTTTAATCCACTTGCCGGAGTCCTATGTAAACAGGATGAATACAAAAGAGAAGAAAAAGCCACGGAAGCAAGAAGCTGCAAACAGTGAAACCCAGAAGAGAAGGCAGAGACCAGCAGATGCCACATGTGCCATGCCATGTGGCAGAGGAGCCAAGGATCACAGGCAACCAGTCCTTGGGAATGAAGCTTCCCCTTGATGATGCCTTGATTTGGACATTTTTCTCAGCCTCAAAACTGTAAGCTAATAAATTCCCATTGTTAAAAGCCAACCCATTTTAATGGTATCTGCTTTCAGCAGCCTAGCAGACTGAAACAGTATCTAATAAAGGTTTTCTGAATTAACAGAATGTGTATGATAATTTGGAAAAACTGAGCTAGGTATGAGTTTTCTATTCAGTTATCTATTGCTGCATAACAGCTATCCCAAAACCTTAAATCAATTACAACATTTATTTTGCTCATGGATCTGCAGTTTGGGCAGGGGTCAGCAGGACATGCCTCTGCTCCACTCAGGACTAGGGAAATCTCATTCACTCCTATTTGGTGGTGAATGCCAGTGGTCAGCTAGGACCTCAGCTAGGGCTGTGGCCAGAACACCTACATGTGGCCTTTCTGTGTGGCTGCTTGGCTACTTTACAACAAGGTGACTAGGTTCCAAGGACAAGTGTCCCAAGAGAGGACCAGGCAGAAGCTGTATAATTTTTATATCTTAGCCTCAAAAGTCACATGAAATAACTTTAGCCATAGTCATGACCCGTCAAAATTCAAGGAGGGAGCAGATGTGGCTCAGGCAGTTGGGCACCCACCTTCCACATGGGAGGTCCCAGGTTCAGTTCCTGGTGCTTCCTAAAGAAGACAAAAAAACAATGAGTAGACAATGAGCAAAAACAATGAGCAGACAATGAGCAAAAACAAAATAAGCAGGGAGCCGATGTGGCTCAAGCAGTTGGGTGCCTGCCTCCCACATGGGAGGTCCCATGTTCAGTTCCTGGTGCCTTCTAAAGAAGAAAGAAACAGACGATGAGCAAAAATGACAAGCAAACAGATGAGGGAGCTATCTCTGGGGGGGGTGAATTCAAGGGGTGGGAACATAGATGTCTACCCCACCTCTCAGTGGAGGAGTGTCATTATCATATTGTAATAAAAATATGTATGATAGGATATATTGGCACAACCATCTTTGAAAAAGACAATCTTTCACATGA